>JAAGAY010145115.1:42739-107428 GCA_011801015.1 Ardeotis arabs
GCAGGTCCGCCCTAGGCCCGGCCGAGTCCACTGAACAAAGGGGAGAAACTTCTAGCAGTTTCCTACAGAAGCTTCCACCTTAGGCCCCCCCTCACTAAACAAAACCACAACACTAGTCTTTATAGTCACCAGATATGCTAACTTTTGGATTGAAAAAAAAAAAAAGAATTACACAAGACATGAGTGTTCTTGGAAGCAATGAGTGTACAAAAGTTGCTCTTATCTTTAACCAGCAGCAAATCCAGGCAATCTTAATAGCACAGGTGTTGGTCATTGCATAAAAACAGTAGGTAACCATTCAAAGAAGACTCTTAATCACCCTCCCAGAATGAATATATAAAACTTGGCAGTGATGATGTGTGGACAAAAGAGGAGAGAGTTGGAAGTAATTGTAATCTTCTATGAGAAAACAGCAAATGGAGAAAGGCTGCATATTTGGGTTGCTATTTTCAGAAAGGATATAGACAAAATGAAGTAAATAACTAATGATGTGGGGAAAGGGGGAAAAATAAAAAGATAAAAAGAAAAAAAAAGAAAAAAAAACAGTTTTTAAAAAAAAAGGAGAGAGAGAACTGCATCTGAATCATCTAGGGTTGAAGACCCAGAGTAAATTTTCATGGTCATTTATGGCCTGAAACATTTGAACAGAGATGGCTTTGCTGTTTTTACTGAAAGACAGTGTAAAGAAATACAGAAAAAGTTTCTCAACAACCATTATACTGTTGTCTCTCACATGTTTTATTTTTTGGACAATCAGTCTATTGTGGTGTAGTTTGCCTCAAGTTTTAGTCTTTGTAGAACTGTACCAAAGAGTCAGAGCCTGTCTAGAGAGGGAAATCAATTAAATACTTAGAACAATGACAGTGTCTAGTATCTGTTTCTAATGAGTATGACAGTGCAACTTCCTTTAGCTTATGCTCTTCTTGGTCAACATGCAGCTAAAAAGTTCCCAGTTATACTATTGGCTTCTCAAAAATGGAATGACTCTAAGATTCATGTCAAAGGTAACACTGCAAAAGAAATCTCAGTCCTCTGTACAATTTTTTAAAGCCTATTTTCTTAGGAACTTTAGCTGAAAGCCTCATGAAATGTCAAAGCTTCACAGGTTTGCCCTTAATGAGCAAAACTTCAATTATACTTCAAGGCATTCTACTTCTTTGAGGCTTTTCTTTTAATTGAAACTCTCAGTCTCCAGCCATTAAAGCCATGTTTCAGTGGTCTGTGAACATGTATGAAATTGAAGGAAGGGATTGCAAGCTCAAGGAGAGATGTATATCTGGTCTTTGGTTATCAATGTTAGCAAATGAGACATTCCAAAAAGTGAAAATAAAAATCTGATTAGGAGAAAAACTAACCAAAAGTTTGGATAGCACAGGAAGAGATGCAAGATTCTCAGAATGTTGTTTAACTTGACTGAAAATTTACTAGGTAGGATACCTGTAACAGGCTACTCTTCTATAAGGTTTGGTTGAAGTAGATTTAAGGTAATGAGTTTTTGGGGAACTATGAAGCCAAGATCTGTCTTCTGTTGTGTCTTCCGAAATTCCCGTCAGGCAAAATACTTGACTTCAGTTGCAACTATGGAAATTTTAAATTCTGTAGAACAAACATTTGCTAATATAAAGTCTTCTATGATAAAACAATCAGATGTAATAAGTAGATATGTTCAAAGACATTTTCCCCATGAAGAGAGTCAAACAATGGGACTGGTTGCCCAGAAAGGTTATACAGTCCCCTTCATTGGTAGTTATCCAACTAAATAAAAGCCTGAGCAACCTGATGTGATCCAATAGCTGACTCTGCTTTGTGCAGGGGTGTGGACTAGAGACCTCTTGAGGTCACTTCCAATTTGAATTATCCTATGATCCTTTGATTCTTTAAAATTCAGCTGCAACCTCCAGTTACATCTGAATATTTTTTGTACCATACAATACAGCCATGCCTAATTCTTGAAGACTCAATGCTCTATGTCAATATATGCCTACTTTTTGCTTCAAGTGTCTTAAAGCATAACAACATAGAGTACTTCCTGACTATTGCTTCAAAATTCTCTTCCTGGCTCCTGAGTGTAGAGCCACTGACATAAAATGACTAGGGATGTCCTCATGATTTTGATGCTTCTCAGTTTCTTTCAGTCCTTGGAAATGGAAATACAAGACAAAAGCATCTAAATTATTGTACAACTTAACTGTGAAAAAAAGTACTTCTTTCACAGAACATGTTCTTATACCATTGCTTCAGTAACTGCTTAAAAATTAAATTATTTGTTTCCTAATTAGACTTCATTGAGCTAACTATAACTAACGTGTTTGTTCTCCAAATCCCCACCTGGATACATCTCTCAAGATACGAAATTAAAGACTGCCAGGTGCTAGTAAAAGTAAAGCTGTCTTTTTCAATGTCCCAGGCTTTTTGGACAATTCCTAAATGTTTTCAACTTACTAGCAGTAGAGGATACCCACCTCTTCACCTAACTCAAATTCCAGTCAATATAACCCGTTGAAGGAAGCAGTGGACTTTGAACTGGCAGTTCCTCTAACGTAATGGTTAAAGTGAAGATAAACCTTATATTGCCTCCTCAAGCCGAGTCCCTCACCCAAGATGGTGGCACCTTTGTGAAAACATTTTTAAGAACAGGCAAATCACTGCCCAACAGTGAGAAATAAGGGGAAAAAAAGTGTGATAAACGACCCTATGAACACCAAGGTCATTGAAGAAGGAGAGGGAGAAGGTGCTCCAGACACCACAGTAGAGATTCCCCTGCAAACTGTGGAAGTTTTAGAAGAGGCCATGATGCAGTATATATTTCCCTACAGCCCACGAAGAGGATTACGCTGGAGAAGATAGCCAATGGAGGGCTCCATGCTGGAGCAGGTGGATATGTCCTAAAGGAAACTGCAGCCCATGACAAAACCACACTGGAGCAGGCTCTCGGCGGGAGCTGTGGCCTGTAAAGACGAGTCCATGCAAGAGCAGGTTTATTCTGAAGGACTGCAGGCTATGAAGGACTCATTCCAGAGCAGGGGAGAAGTGTGAGGAGGAAGGAGTGGTAGGGAGAAACTGTTACGGACTGATCATAACCCCCAAATTCCCATTCCCTGCACCACTCAAGTCAGGGCAGCAGGGAGAAGAGGAGGTAGAAGAGTCAAGAATAAAGGAGTCAGGTTGATTCTGTGAAAAAGAGGTCAAGGTTGGGGGAAGGTGTTTTAAGTTTTGTCTTTGTTTCTTACTATCCAAATCTATTTTAACTGGAAATGAATTAAATTTCTTTTTCCCCAAGTTGAGTTTGTTTTTCCCATGATGGTAATTGGTAAGTGATCTTCCTGTCTTTATCTTGACCCACAAGTCTCTTCATCTTATTTTCTCCTGCCATCCTGTTCAGGAAGGGGAGTGAGAGAGCAGCTGATTGGGCAGCTGGCAGCTAGCCAAAGCCAACCAACCACAGCTCCATCACTCAATTATGAAAACACTGTTTTACTTTCAGTCGCCAAACACTGGAACATGTTTCCTAGAGAAGTTGTGGAATACCCACCCTTGGAGACTTTCAAAACATCTCTGGACTCAATCCTGGACAACCTATTCTAGTTGACTCTGCTTGAGTAGGAACATTGGACTAGAAGATCTCAAGAGGTCCTTTCCAACCTAAACACTTCTATGATTATGTGAACAGATAAATATCATAGCCAGGAATTACTGAAAATTCTTCATCAGTTCTTTCTTTGGTGATGTACTGGTTTTGGCTGGGATAGAGTTAATTTTCTTCATAGTAGCTTGTATGGTGCTAAGTTTTGTATTTACTGACTAGATTTTGAAAGACAATAAAAGAATAGGACAGTCAGATCATATTCTTCAAAGGGTGTTCTTTAAGACATTTTTAGAAAATTCCAGCCCATATATTTGTGACCAAATTGAGAAGTCTCATTAGAGTACCAGTGAGAATACTGTTTATCTTCCTACTTGCTCTTTGAGAAAATAGTTCTGATAAACATGTTAAAAATACTTTTCACAAATTGTTTCCACTGTGGCTGAAGGGAAAATTTGATAGATGTAGGAGGAAAACCTGTCTTTGCAAAGATATTATAGAGAAGTTAATTGCATTGTAAAACATGAAAAAAGAACAAAGCTTGTACATCTCCACATTTTGAACAACTTATCACATTAAAAAAGATCAACAGGTGGCATTGTCCAGACACTCTACTGAGACACAAATAAAGAGAAGAGAAACAGAGATTTGGGGAGGTTTGGGAGTTTGGGCGTTGGGTTTTTTGTTTGTTTGGTGGTTTTTATGAGTTTTTTTAAGTAGAGCTTAATAAACATATATACAACATTCAACTGCTATAACAAATGCAGTTGACAGATAATTGCAAAGGCAAAGTCCTAGGAATAATTAATCATATTTATGTCTACTTTGTTTACTAAATTCCCAGAAAATCAGCTGTGAAGGTGAAACCTCACTGATTGTGGGTTTTAATTTTTTTGGTGATTGTTCAAATAATTAAAACCAGCTGTAAATGTAAATGAAGCATTAGGTTAACAGTAACATAAATTTCTCAGGCATATTTCAAGCTAATTTGTATTCAGCTAATTATGAACTACAGCAACATTGGTGCCAATTATTGTAAGGAATTAGCATATTGGGTTACTCCTACAAAAGAGGTAATTTTTCATGACTTCTGTTGTCTATAAGCAAAGCAATGTGTTAAGTCAGTTTTTAACATCTTCATTAATGATCTGGAAAAAACAGAAGCAGCATATTAATTAGACTTATTTACACACTTAAGCCAACACCCTATTGCTAACATTTAGAAAGAAAGTAAGGAAATAAAAGGTGACACAAACTTAAAAGAGACTGTTTTATAGAAAATTATTTCTAATGATAATAATATTTTAAAATAATATGCAGAATTAATCAAAACATAACAGTGAATGTCAGATTGTTGAAAAGCAACCAGACTGAGACATAAAAAAGACCTGGCTTCATAAAATAATTCAGGGAGGGAAGGACCTAAGGACGTCTCTACTCCAATTCCCTGCTCAAATTAGGTTCAGCTCTTAGATCAAACAAGGCTGCTCAGGGCTGTGTCCAGTCAAACCTTGCTAACCACAAAGGTCAGAGACTGTACAACCTCTCTGGGAAACCGGTTCCTATGTTTGTCTGTCCTCATGATGAAAACATTTTTCCTTAAATCCAGTCTGAAACCCTCTTTCTTCAACTTATTCCCATAGTGTCTGTTGTCCTGCTCTGCACCTCTCAATTCTTAAATCTCAAGTCTCCTGTCAAATCAGCTTTGATAGTCTTTGTCAGTTATAAAGGGAGGAAATGGGAAAGGAACATTTTTTTCTTCTTTAATTTATATAGAGATTCAAAGTAAAAGTTTGTAATAAGTGCTAAACTGAGTTTACTGAGTAAAGCAAGAACAGAAAGGTAAGGAGAGTAAGTCAAAAGGTCTTAAGGTTTCTAATTAAAATACTTTTTCAACTTAGTTCCCAAAACAGATGATTTGTGTGTGTGTGAGTGTAGAACTTTAAGAAAGTTAAGGAAGAAGAATATGGACTTTGACAAGAAAGGGTCAGAAAGGACCTCCCTTGCCCGGATGTGAACAGTAGCATCTCTTCTACTTCTAACAGGTCTTAGGGCTCTCTCTATGAAGCCCTGTTCCTCCTAGGGAAGTGCCCTCTTCCAGCAGGAGTAAGAAGAATGAGACATTTTAAGATCCCTCCTACTTACACACACTCTTTTGCCCTATGCAGTTTCTTATGTGAGAACATACAAAGAAGACTTGGGCTTGCTATTCTGCTTTTATGGGATCCGGAAGGGCTGAGTCACACACATGTGTGCCCTGCCTACACAAATGTATCAAAAACCTGCTGCATGGTGAAGGATATCTGGGATTAATTTTCAAATAAAGCTAAAATATGCAAGTTAAGAAGAAAGTAAACCTAAGTCAAGCACGGAAAAGCTCTCTGAAGGGTTAATGTGCAACTCTGTCTGTCTGAAAGCACACTGCAAAATTATATATTACACTGAGAGATAGTATAAATGTTTATGTTGCCCAATATAGAATTAAAACTTTTTTTTTTTCTTGAAAATTGAATGGAAAAATAATATGTGACAATGCAGTTAAAGAAGCATGTGTAAAAGAAGATAAAATAAAGGAAAATTGTTTGCACAAGAAAGAATTTATTCTCTTTAGAATTCTGCCTTTGTCAAATAAGCAATGATCTTTTTATTCAGTACTATCAATCATTTGTTCTAATATGGAATGACTTTTCTGAAAATATGTTTATAGTTAGGATTGCTTTACTGGCACATGATTATTGGAATAACTGATTTTTCAGCTCAATGAACAAAAACGTATGTTCAGAGGGAAGATTTTCAGATAGACATCTTTTAAATCACTTGAGAGAAAGAAATTTTTTTTCACTTTAAATAAAACCAAATTTCTGTATTTAGAAGAGAATTTAAATCCGTCTGTTATCCATAACAAGAAAATGAATAGTCTTTCCTCATTCCCTTCACATGCTTACATCTCTGGACAACTCAGTTGAAATTCCTTTGGTTTTTGTCTTCTTTTTTTTAGGTAGATTTATTAAAAACTAGTTTAAACATTTATTAGTAATTCAATGTCATCAATGCATAGGTAGTTTGCAAGGCTTGTAAAGCTTGAATTGAAAGACCATTCACCAAGACTGTTCTAATTCAAACTGTTTACTGTCCCTGAGTCTGTGAGATCCTTGAGAGAGCCCTGAATATCCTTGTCTTATCCTCACAAGTTCTTTCCCTCAACAATTTATTTTTATTAGTTTACATTTAATTACTTTAAATATATCATACAGTTATTAACTTTACTCAAAGGTCCTAATTAGCAACTGTATACAAGCACTGTTAGGACAATTAGCTGATGTTTCTGTTCAGATCCTTGCTCTGATGAAAAGCTGTTCTAAGGACAACATCTCCAAAGAAAGGGGCTGAGAAGAAACTGCATTTGACCACTGCATAAGACAACATTCAGTCTCTGGACACTAGGTAACCAGGAGACTGACATCATGCTCAAGAAGAACCTGAGGGATGGAAAGCACTCACACTTAAGGGAAGAAAATCTTAGGTATTAGAGAGGAGGAAAAGGCCTCTATACCCGTGAAAAGGGCTGAGACTATCAGGGTTTTGTCCTTCCACAATTCCCATTTTGAAATGAGAAGACATGGGGAGAAGATGCCTCACAAGATCCTGGTTCACTGGGTTCACAGGCTGCAGAGGAGTCTGGCACAGTTAACATTCACCTGCCAGAAGTCAGCTGACCTTCTTGTCAGATGGAACTTCTAGTAATATGATACAATGGTTTAATAAATAACTCCCCCCTCTAAATTAAGGCAAGATAAGAAAAGCTGACAAAGGAGAAAGGAAAATTATGAAAATTTAAAAACAAAGGAGAGAGAGGATTTTACAGTCAAATTGGAAAAAGAGGAGAAGAATTGATATTAAAAGGCCAGAGAGAAATCTCTTTACATGACTGGTGACCATGTTTCGGAGAGAAGGGGAACTGCTACTGTGTCATTGTTTGCTCATTGAAATGCAAGGATCGCAAAGTAGGCAACAACACCTACTGTCTTTGTTTCCATCTCTTCTTCTAGAATGAATCTAAAAGGCTCTTGTAGTCACAGGAGGCAGATGATGGCTCTGAGAGGCATTGTCTTGTGACAGGAGGTAGACCTTGGTCAAGAATCAAAGGTCCTGAGCCCCTGCTCTTGCCAGTAACAGTAGGGGTGGAACTTCTGCATCTAACTCTAGGAATTTGTTTCATTTGCAGGGCATTGCTACTTTAGGAGACTTTTGGAGGAGCCTACCTTTTGTTGTGTCAGAGCAGAGAGCAGTGAATTTCATTTGCCGCAAGCAGGTACTACCTCATACAGGGGAGTATGACATTTCTTATAACCCTCTGGCATGCTTGTGAGCACTAGATTGTGCACCACAAGTTTTTCACAGTCTTCATGCTCGTTAAGCCACTCATCTATCTGACCAAGCACTCAGTTTGCTAATTAAAGGCAGGCTGCTCAGAAGCTGCTTTTACCTGGTTTTCAGTAAAGTAGAAAAGAGAATGAACTGTTTCTTATCATTGGTATAGACTCAGCTGAAAGTTTTGGGTTCATGTATAAAAGATTAGCTCCAGTTAAAGAAATCACTTGTGTCTAGTCAATAGTGCACCCTAACTCCCTTCAAAACAGGACAGCAGGACAAGGAGTGACCATTCAACCAGGATTATCTACATACAAGTATTACACATTTTATTCCCCTTTGGCAGAAATTTTTTACTAATTCAGCTCAAACTAAATAAACTTCAAAGTAAATTCAGATTGCATTTTTTTCTGAAAGTACTGTGTTCACTTTTTTTTTTTTCATAAAATACTACTAATTTGTATTTTAAAAAATCACAGAATTATGCAGTTGAACTATACTAGTAAGTGTGTCAAACACGAGTGTAGCTCATGCTCTCCTAGTTACTAGAATTCATTATTTCTCTGTACATGAAAGAAGAAATGCTGGTAAAATGTTACTAGCAGAAGTACATCTACTTTCAGTGGTTCTGCTGGAGTATGTATGTTCCTGGATAGACTGCAATTAGCCAGTAGAAGTTTTGTGTAACTGAGAGACAGTTCCACAGCAGAAGTTAGTGGAAGTAGTGTGAATTTTGTCCTAAAAGGGTGTGAAAGCTGTTTGACACATAAGTCAAATGAACAATAATTAAGCAAATTACTTACTCTTGTCTGATTTGCACATGGCTTCTGAATAATGCGGGGAATTCAAATTTAACCATAGAATCATAGATTGATAGAATAGTTCGGGTTGGAAGGGACCTTTAAAGCTCGTCTAATCCAACCCCCTTGCAAGGAGCAGGGACATCTTCCACTAGATCAGGCTGCTCAGAGCCCTGTCCAACCTGACCTTGAATGTTTCCAGGGATGGAGCATCTACCACCTCTCTGGGCTACCTGTTCCAGTGTTTCTCCACTCTAACTGTAAAAAATTTCTTCCCTACGTCCAGTCTGAATTTACGTCACTTTAGTTTAAAACCATTACCACTTGTCCCTTCACAAGAGGCCCTGCTAAAGAGTTTCTCCCTGTCTTTCCTATAGGCCCCCTTTAGGTCCTGGGAGGCTGCTATAAGGTCTCCCTGGAGCCTTCTCTTCTCCAGGCTGAACAGCCCCAACTCTCTCAGCCTGTCCTCATAGGAGAGGTGCTCCAGTCCTCTGATCATCTTCGTGGCTCTGCTCTGGACTAGCTCCAACAGGTCCACGTCCTTCTTATTTTGGAGACTCCAGAGCTGGATGCAGTACACCAGGTGGGGTCTTACCAGAGCGGAGTAGAGGGGCAGAATCACCTCCTTCGACCTGCTAGCCACACTTCTTTTGATGCAGCCCAGGATGCGGTTGGCTTTCTGGGCTGCAAGCGCACATTGCCAGATCATGTTGAGCTTCTCATCAACCAACATCTCAAATTCCTTCTCCTCAGGGCTTCTCTCAATCCATTCTTTGTCCAGCCTGTATTTGTGCTTGGGACTGCCCCGACCCATGTGCAGGACCTTGCACTTGGCCTGGTTGAACTTCATGAGGTTTGCCCAAGCCCAGCTATCCAGCCTGTCAAGGTCCCTCTGGATGGCATGCCTTCCCTCTATCATGTCAACTGCAACATACAGCTTGATGTTGTCAGCATACTTGCTGAGGGTGCATACTTACCTGTTTTATTTTGTTTAAATAAAGATGCAGATTTTTTAAATTAAGTTACAAAAAAAATATTTTTTCCTTCACCTTTACAAATTTTCCATATATCTTTTATTATTTTATATATGTAAATGTATATCCCTATCCCTATCTCTATATATCCATATCCATATCCATATCCATATCCATATCCATATCCATATCCATATCCATACAGTCCTGGGTTTAGAATTTAGAAAATTGAATAGAAAATAGTGACATGATAAGATTTTTATTTTATTAATTCTACATACATGTAAAGGCATATTTTATAATTGAACATTTAATTTACTCATATGGTCAGCATTCCTACTGCTAGGCTACATGTCAAACTCAGAATTTACAATTAATTCTAGGTTATTGCAGGAAATATTTCTTCACTCACATTTGTTAGATAGACAACAGATTAAGTTCATCTAGTTTAAAGCTAAAAAATTATTCTCTTTAGGGCTCTGTTCAAACAGTTTCCTGCCAACAGCTTGAGATTTGACATTTTGCTGGCACTCCAAGCTGCACACCAAGGCTGTCTGTATGAGAGTTCCTGGCATTTCACTGCGTGGATTAGTTCCTGTGCAATCTAACAGCATGGTGTAATCTTTTATGAAGTAGTTCTGGTAGAGAAAAGGATTGATTTACAGCAATAACTGCATCTTTCCCACTTCTTCTCTCCTGCAGGGTCTGAATGTCAAAGGTACTAAGAAGAGTGTCATAGATATTAAGACTAGCTTAATAGAGATGAACTGGAGTCTCCTTTATTTTCATTTGTGTGGTAATGACTGAGTTATTTTTAATGTAAATTACCTTTAGAAATCATGGACTCATAGATAGTTTGGGTTGGAAGGATACTTTAAATCATAATATATCCTTTAGAAACATAACTTAAATAAAACAAATATTGTTAAATTTAAATATATAACTCATTGTTGGTAAATAGTAAAATTTGAAATACATGATATATGAAAATCTATATACGAAGCTTTATTGAAAACCATTTGCTCGATCACGTGAGTTTGAAAAACACATAACATGGCCTCCTGCTTTTAAGAAAATGGGTGAACAATACATTCTCAGATGTTTTTCTTTAGAAAGGTACTGAGTTTTGCCAATTAAACTCCAGAAAACAGATTTAATTGATTCTAAAACAACTCTGGACACTATCTAAAATATGAAAATCTTTGCAGGATATAATATACTTCAACTAATTTGCATTTTTAAAAATCCATTTAAATATTATTCTTACATACATATATTGATAGGCTGAAAATAAGATTTTTTTTTTGTAGTAGTAGCATAACCTGTAATGCCAATATCTCAAGTGTTGCAAGCTATTTGAAAATATCTACAGAGATAACAAATTTATTTGTTATGATACAATAGAAAATTGTCTTCTAAAACTTTTCTCAGCGTTAATATGAGAAATACAAAATTCAACTTCACATATTAGGCCTTTCTCTTAAATTGCTGCCAGTGAGATGCAACTTGTCTCATGTAGTTTCTGCCATGAATGAATTTTCTTCTCTCTTGGGAGTGAGGCTAGCTTGTTCTACGTATAAGAGGAACTAGCAAGTTTGCAAATATTCCATTTACAGAAGACAGATCTCACACTAGGTTCAAGTGTTGTAGTAACTCAGAAAGAGGTAGATTGCAAGAGCAGGAGGCATAGCATTATGTAGACTATGCTTTTGCCATTTCTGCTTTAAAGGATAGACCCATACTAGAACAGAAAATTTATATTCTTGACACGAACTGGTAAATTAGTTATTTTGAAAGCATTTGATAGTATTCAATAGAATTCTCTTGCATAGCTGTGTTTCAGTAAATATTCTGACTATACAATTTCTATATTCACTAGGAAAATAGAAAAAAAAATGCCATAAAAAACTATGATAAATGTATGTATCTTTTTCCTATAGATTATAGAAATTAATTAATTAAAATTCTTATTTTACCATTTTCTTCTGTACAAGACCATTTTGTATTTTACTAGGGATATAGTTTAGTTTCTATAATATACCTGAAAGAAGCATTATGTACACTTCAGGCACACTGCAAGTAGAAATCATACTAGAATTAATTTACTCATCCAAAATTCAGATAGTACTTGTCTTAACTACTTCCCAACACATTATCTAGGATAGACAACTTATTTTAATGATCCAAGCTGCAAGATAACTGAATATCTAACCTGAAACACAGTGGCAATATGTATAAGGTAATATTAAACTTGTTCACTGGCATATGATCATCTACACTGTTAAACTGCTAAAACCGAATTCAGTTTACTGTCATGGACATAAACAGATTGTTCAAGCTGTTAAACTGTTAAAATATAGTTTAATATACTGGCATGGACATAACCAGACTATTCAAGGTGCTGTACAAGTCTATTTTTGCATCATTTTTTTCCTAAAATATTTTGGTTTTGGGAAAAGCCTGCAGATTGATGAACCCTGTGAGCTTTTTCATTTTATAGGGATCTGTACTGGATATCTTGGAGTCCTCAGAGCTAACTGGACTCTCTGCAAGCATTTGCAAGGTGATCCCTTCTAGAAGACTTCTGGCAAGACTCAGCTGCAGATTCAGATAACCAACTAGTTATCCATAACATAAGTGTCTACAAGTGAGATGGGTGTTTAAGCTCCTGTTATACTCAGTAAAGTTTTAGTATATATATTTGGTGGAGCCTGCAAAGCAATTTTGCTCTCCTTAAATTAGATACCTAGTAGAAAATACCAGTTTCCTATACACAGGAATCTAGTACCATTTGAATTACCACCGGCTGGTATGACAAAAGATAAACAATAGATTTTTGCTTTGTGGACTGAGAGCTAGAGGCCAAACTCAAATGTACCCTGTGCACAGGCCACTGAATCCATCTAGGGAGAGATTCAAATGCCTGAAAATATGCATTTAGTGCTGTTTATATTGCTATATTTACCTTGATCTCCTACTGGAAAAAGTTTCAGGTATCTATCTCTTGCATCTGATACCTGTAATCCTTTTTCATATGGTTTGGGTTTCTTAGGGAGTCACAGAAGGGTCTAGATGCTCATGTGTAGGCAAGTAATTGAATTATCTGGGTCAGTCTCTAGATTCCTTTAAGTACATAGCTAAAGTCCACTGCTTACAAAGGGAGTATAGGTATTTAGCAAATATTCAGATACATTGATATAAAAGACTGAACCCTAAAGCTTACTGTGCAGACACCTAGATGTGATAATCTTAAACAAATCTCAACATCTGCATCTGCAGCAGAGTACTCCTATTTCCTTCCTGTCTTTCACACAAACACCCTTCTGTGGATGGCTTTGGAGAGAGACATTTATCTTACAATGTTTCAATTACTGTACTAAGCCATGTATGCTGTAGTACACACATCTGCTACATGGAGGTCTTTCTACCTAAGGAAAAAATAAGATCAATTCATAAGTTTTTAAGAATGCAAAAGAATATATGTGTCTTTAATTGAACCATCATCTTAATTCATAGTAATCCAAGAAATTTTGAAGGTTCACAAACAACTAAGAATTCAAAGCTAAATCTTGTGGGGATAGAATTTGACCTCTGGATGAGACATAAGTTCTTCCACTTCAACACTTTCTCTGTAAGTGCTTCCTGTGACTCATGCTACAGCTGTGGCAACTTTTGTTGCAAAATATGAGTCAAGAAATAAAAGTAATTCAACACATCAACTTTTAACAGGAAAAAACAGTCTTCACTTTAGAGTAATCTAATTTTCTTGAGGAAGCTATCTCATTCAAAAATGTAGCTGGGATATTATCTTCATTGTTTATAGTTCCTATAGTAACAATAGTTAACTACTGTTAAATTATAGGTCTAGAGGTGAAATACTCTTGGTGTTTTAACAAATACATGTAATACAAAGAATTTACAGTGCTGAATCCGTAATCTTTTCACCAACACTATGAAAACCAACTAAACAATCAAAAATGAAGCAAAACAAAGGGAAAAAGAAGAAACCTCTGTCACTTGTATTAGTTGTTTCTTGTTTAATAGTAGTTAATACGTTACAGGAATATGATTATCGAATGAAATAACATTTACCAGTAAAATAAACAAGATCATTCACAAGTTGAAGGAACTTGCATGTTACCATTTTACATAGTTAAATTTTTTTTATTCTATTGTGAAGACTTCAAGTAGAGTCCTAATTTGTACTTCATGGGAATTATAAATATTTTATACAGATGGAAAATAATATAACAAATATTCAGAGAAGAAGTTATTTTCACCCTATACTATTTTATTTAAATTTATTTTCCTCTATTTCAGCAGCACTGTAACATTACGCCTTTTTTATGCTTCCTGTTCTCCTTTTACGGTTTCTTCCTTGGCCAATTTGTGGTTTCAAATTGATATTTTTTTGACAAGGGAATGTCCAAAATGCTGCCCTAAATTCATTAATTATCAGAATTACTCTGAGGCAATTGAAAAAATAAATGTTGCAAAACTAAAAAACAAAATAACATAATGGTTCTTTACTTCCTAGGGATCCAGAATGCCTGGACTCTTGGCTCCAAAGTGACCTTTCTCTTCCTTTTCACATACTAAGGCATATAGAAATTTCCACCTGAATTTCAGGCTGCTGTAGGCACATCACAGGTACATTTAGCTTCACTCAGAGGGTCTAAGCTCATTTCTGTAAAAAAAGCTGAGATAAGCAATATTGTCTCTATGTTCAGGTGAGAATAGGATTTCCCATTAGGGGTTTCTAAGGTGACAGACAAATCCTCTGCCTTCATAAAGTAAAGATGTTTCAATTATGTTTGCTTACTGGAATTAATTTCTTATGCTTGAAACATCTTCAGTATTCATTAAGAAGCAAGTTCACATGTTAGGAAAAAAGTTAGCTGGAATTAATAGAGAAGGCACTTGAAAAATGGACCATTTCTTCCAATCCAGGCAGGGCTGTAATGTTGAAAAACATATTCAATTTCTAATGCATTGCAAAGAAGCTTCTTATTCCATAAATAAACAAAGATGGATAGGGATTTGTTTCTTCTTCTCATTAAATGATTCTGAAAAGTTTACTGTGTAGACTTAAAAAATGGCACCAAATGGGAACCTCAACAGTGAATAAAGTAAATAGAAATTCAGCTGTGTGAGGGACTACCAAATAGACATATTTCCTTTAATTTACGCAGAATACAAAATGTATTTTTAAGATTTCTGTCAATTTCACTAATTGTTGTGAATTACTTGCTTCTTCTTTAAACCACTTATTTTCTATTTCCTATAGCTGTGATACAAATTACCTTATTTTGTAGCCTACTGGTTTTGGTCCACAGCTTTCTGAATCTCTTTTTTTTTTGGAGACTAACATAAGCTATTTTATTTTATTGATTCCTCTCTTTCTAAGAAGAGAGAATTAATGATTTGTGTTGTGTCTTTTGTTTGTGGTTTTGTTGTTTTTTGTTTTTTTTTTTTTCTCCCGGAGACTTCAGCAAAAACTATAATCTGGAATACAAAGTACTAATATGTGGCAGAATTTCATTGTGGTCTTAATTAAAATATTCTAAATGATGGATAAAGCTTCCAGAGTCCTGGACCCTCTTATTTGTGTTAATCAGCTCCTAATGCATAGCTGTGTTTGTTTCCAGACAAAGATTAGATGTGTAAACACTTCTTTAAGTTTTATTTAAAGCTGTGCAAGGTCACTTTTTGGTACATTTCAGAGTGTTTTTTAACTGAGCCGCAATCCAGTGTGTCAGCTTTTTGTGACATAAGAAAATGTAGCTACAGATTGCAGAGTCTAAAAAATAGGATAGCTAATTGGATAGAGTTTCTCCAACTGATTTCTCCTTTTAATGTTTCCAATTAGCACATGCTTTTATTTTCCTTTGCAGTACAAACAAATTAGAGGGAGCAGGAGTGATCTAGTCTGAGTTTATCTGAGACACTCAGGCCAGAGAGTGAGTTGCTACCTACTGTCATCCTTGTAGTGAGTTCTACTGCCTTACCAGTTGACACCAACACGTTTTCATTCGTATGTGCCTCCATAAGCTGATATTCATGTTTCTGCACTGTGCAGCGTAAAGCCAAGAAGATTTTGCCATCCAGTTCATAAATGAAAATAGCTCTCATGACTAACACATCCTTCTCAGCAGAATTTGGAAGCACTTGCTATTGAAACCCATCTTACCTATGAAAATACAGTACTTGTTAAAAAAAAAATAATAATTTAAAAACTTGGTTATTAATGTCAAATACTAAGTCCTTGGTCCCTTCACAGCTAATTAGCACAGCTAGCAGACACAGACAGTAACCAAATAGACAGGCAGGAGAGGTTCTTTCCTTTCTCACTGTGGAGGCCGTGTAGTGAAGAGAGATTTATGACCTACAACTTTAAATTTTCAATTCCCTTTGTTCTCTGCTCCTGTCTTGCAGTACTGGCTTCATAACCATTTCTGACACCTCACCACAGCTTCTCTGTGTTTCTAAAAATTTTTTCTGAGTGTGACTGAAGAGTTTTAGAGGAGACATAGGTGCACTGGCCTAAGAAAATGAATAATTTCATTGTCATGGCAAGAAAGTAAGAGACAAACTTCAGCTTGGGATAGCCCTGGTATATCTGTTCCTTACCAGAGTAAACTGCTACAAGAGTATAACAAAACAAAACTTTTTTTTTTTATGCTTACTTATTCTTTCTATTAATAGGTGAATATCTACATTTTGTAGAGCCAATAGAGCACTAGATATCATTTTTTTCCAGTATCAAATTATAAGTATGACCCTATTTTAAGAACAGGGCCAAAAGTTAAACAATCAGAAGACTACACAATACTAAACTTGACCTTAGGGACTTTGTTGCTGTGGTGTATTGACTCTGATTGGTAGCCAAACACCCACCCAGCCTCTCACTCATTCCCCTATCCTGTGGGACAGGGAGAAAATACAAAGAAAGCCAAGAAGACTTGTGGATCCACATAATCATAGTTTAATAGGGAAAGCAAAAACTGTGTGTGCAAGCAAAGAAAAAGAGGAATTGATTCAGTACTTTTCATCAGCAGGCAGATGTCCAGCCACTTTCTGGAAAGTAGGGCCTCTGTACAGATAATAGTTGCTTGGTGTCCTGGTTCTGGCTGGGATACAATTAATTTTCACCTGAGCTGGGAGAGGAACTGGATGGAGGTGGCAGCACCTGTGGCTAGGGGACACAGCTGGGATATTTTCCTAATTAGCCAACAGCTGGGATAAGTTTACCTAAATTAGGCCAAGGGCTATTCCATACCCTGTGACATCATGCTCAGTATGTAAGTGAGGAGGAGGGTGGTGAAGTGAATCTCCTGCTACTTAGGAGAAAGCTGGGTATCAGGATCTGTTGTGAGTTATTGGACTGTAAATTGTGTACTTCAGCATTTTCTGTTATTTGGTTTTGCTTGTTTTCCTTCTGTTATTCTCTTGAACTTTTTTTAATCTCAACCCACAAGTTTTGCCTCCTTTTCTTTACCGATTCTCCTCCCTGACCCACTGGAGGGTGGAGGGAGTGAACGAGAGACTGTGTGGCTTGCTCCTGAGTGAGGTGAAACTCTGGTACTTGGGAAGACAAATACCATAACCACAACATCGCCCCTTCCTTCTCCTCCTGCTGAGTTTTCTTTGCAAAGCATGATATTGTATGGCCTAGAATATCTTTTTGGTCTGTTGGGGTCAGCTGTCCAGGTTGTGTCCCCTCCCAAATTCACATCCACAATCTACTCACTCTGGGGGTAGAAAAAGTCTTCATGCCATGCAAGAATGGTTCAGCCAAATACAAAGCATGGACATGTTATCGACACCAGTTTAGCCACAAATTCAAAGTACAACACTGTATGGCCTGCTATGAAGGAAGGTCACAGTCCCGGTCAAACTCAGTACATTTGCTAAATTAGAGCTTTAGCAAATTCACATGCTGACATGTGCAGCCTATGTTTTCTATAATTTTAATTTTTAAATATCACAGACATGCCTGGGAAAATATATCCTTATATGCACTTGTAAACCCAGAAATCTTACTTATAGCACTGAGAAGAGAGTATTTGTTTTATTGATTTTAAAAAGAAGATACATTAAAAGTTTCCATTTACAATGTAATTTTATCAAATGTATCGTTTTGAAGAAAACTTCTATTGGTTATTCCTTATCTTTGGAGGAAAACTGGTTTCAGGAACAAATTAAACCATACTGAATAATTGCCATGCACTTTTAAATTTCATGGACATATCTTAGGATTAGACAAATCAGGAAATCAGAAAACAAAGGATATACATGGCTTAAATAAATTTAAAGATTATGTTTTGGTTATAGAAATAGAAATATATGCTTCATTAAGCAAGTGACCTTGAAGTTGGTCCATGATGGATACTGTAGTTAATTAAACTCTATCTTGAGGTAATATATTTTTTAATGTATATGGAAGCATTTAGACGAAAAAGTGAGTAATGGATTTTGCTAGTCCAGTTTTTGAGAGTATGGTAATGAAAAGAACTCATTCAGACAGATGAAGTTATTGTGTGGAATTTTGCATGTATATACATATCAGTGTAAATTCTCAGTTTGTTCTTTTTTTTTCCAGTAACTTGAATGGTATTGCTCAGATAAGCATGTAGATATACTTTAACAGGAAAACTTCAAAGAAAACTTTTTGACTTCTATGTGATTTAAAAATTATTATGAAATCTATAAATAAAGAAAATACATGAACAATTAATTAATAATCCCTATATATTGAAACACATTTCTTTCCACTTCCTTCTTTCAGTCATCATTTTCTCTCTGAATACATTACAATCTCACCTACTCTTTTGGTTTGTTTTCTCACTTTTATAATTTTATTTTCAGTTAGTATTTCATTTCAGAATCTTTAATTTTTGAGAAAGATATGTTTCATTTATTTTGAATTACAATTAAACACGTAAAAATTAAAGAGGGATACAGAAAAGGTGAGAAGAAAAGAATCCTAAGTATTATACGTTTTGTTACTTAGGGTGACAGATGCATCAATGCAGATTAAAAAAAAAAAAAAAAACCTCAAAAGAAAAAGTAATAGAGAGGAAAAAGGCAAAGAAGAAAAAAGTGAAATAAACATGAAGTTCATTTACCATGCATCAAATGCATCATGAGCTGCAAATGCATCAAATATGCATTTGATCTCACTTCAGAATTAGATCTACTCATTTTCATAAGCTCTTTTCACAATTAAAATACAAAATGAAAAGTATATATTATCTCTGAGCATTATATCTTGTCTATACAGATAAATTAATAACTAAACATGCATTTGTACAAAAGTAACCTCCATTCTTAAGTACAACTTGCCTAACTAGAAGTTAATTATGATAAATTATTGATCTTAGACCTGGTCCAAGACATCTAAAATAATTAATTTATCTGTATGACCTGGTGGCATGCTTTATTGTATACCATCAGCCAGAATGTTAGGAACTAGACATAATTCAAATAACAGGAAAAAAGTAAAAAACTTCAATCCAGTTACTGAATGGAGATAATTATAAAGGATTTCTGAAGACATCAATGAAAATGCGATGTTGAGAGGAGTGAAAAAATAGATGCTTTCAGATTGTGCTAGGAACACAAGAAATCTTAGAAATAACATAGTCTTATAATAAGAGAGATAGGGCAACTTTTTTTTTTTACAATTACTAAGAAAGTCCTGATAGAATAGCTAGATATTCTCAAGAGAGAATTTATGTATTTGGAAAGAAACATGAATTTATCTCTATAAAAATGATAAACTGCTTTATATTCCATTAGTAAAGGACTGTAATATTCCAATGTGGATTTATAAGGGATAAACAATTTTAAATTATCACGTCTTGATAACTTGCATGTGCAATTTATAAGAGACCTGAATGAGAAAATATATGGCTTGCTGAAATTTATTTTAATGACTGTTATTGTGCTATGGAAATGTCATTAAACAGACACAGAGCTAATGTTGTACAAAATATTTAGGAAGTGCAAACAGGATGATTCAGGTGGGGATAACTATTACATGTTTCCATTAACTGTGAAGAAATATTAGTATCTGATTTTTAAAAAATAATTAAACAATAGTATACAATAGATTAATGTCAGTGCAATTTTAACAGACTGGTGTAGAATAAATTATTACCAATGTAATTTAAGTATCAGAAAGCCTGATACAAGTCCTCTCTAAGAATATAGAGTAAGTATTTAAAAAATTTATTGGAAAATGTTGGCACTGTGAAATCTTCACTGAATTATAGGAACTCTAAAAATGCTGTATGATCTAGAGACTGGTATAATTCATAGTTCCGAAGTTATGAGAAAGTTAATTTAACTTCACTGTTCATGATTTCTAGATAATACTAAGAAGGTAAAGGAAGGATTCAGCAGTCATATGGAAGAAATGGAGTCAATCTAAGCAAAGAGCATTTTAATGAAGGTAAAAAAAAAATATTTACTCACCTAGGAAAAAGAAACAAGGGTCATATAGATGAAATGGAGATGATGTCATTTAGAGAGGGAAAAAGAGGAGAATTTTTTTACTCCTGCTAAAAAAATTATTGTAGAAAGTGTTATCAGTTCCCGAAATGTCAGTAATAGACCTTGCAATCCTAACATTTTAAATGACAATGGAACTTCATATCTTTGTGTTTTTAAGGAAGTAAGTTTTTTGGTACAATCAGTTTTACAGAGTCAAAGGAATATTATCAGTAGATCAGCAATAATAAAACTGGGAGAATTATTTTGTTAAAATATTATCTGTATGATAAGCTAAAGTTTCCTAATGTAATTTAGCAGTTACGTGAAAAATACTAGTGTTATATACTTTTCTTTATATGAGAATTAATTAAACAGTATATAAATACAAATATATACATATATATTGCCAAAAAAAAAAAGAGAATTCATAAATCATTAGTGACATGGATATTGACTATTCTTTAGTTATACTGACAATACAAGTTGACTTATGTCAAGATAAAAATAATATCAACATGAAAAATAGATTAGTTTCAAGGTAGTAGTCTGTATCATCTCACTTCTATTCAATGACATCTGAAGGTAGCTTTTAAGATGAAGTTAAATGACAATGCATGGCAAGACAAGCAGCTAAATATTCTCACACTTCTGGTCTCTTGCTAGTCATCAGCCATTGAAGTTATTGATTATAAAGGAGAATGATGCACATTGCTAACAAATCTGGCAGCAGCATTCTTGCGCATCATTTGGTATTGAACAGTATAGACCTACTTGTCAAAGCAGAAAACATCTCATCTGAGTTTCTTTCCACAAGGTTTTGCCAATTATTGTCTGTTTCATGAATTTTAATACTATAAAGAATAGTGAATATCTTGAAGTTCTGTCAGAAGTGCTATTGGGGAAAATAAATTACATTTAAGAATAGATTGATCTAGAAGAAAACTGTTCTGCATGTGTTATGTGAAATTGCCCTAGTATTTCATTTTTTTCAATCTCTTCTTCATGCGTTGTATGTAAAAGGACATCTTTTCTTTCTGAAATATTCCAAAATTCCAAGTTTCACAACAACTTTCAAACAATGTTAAGAATTGATTAAAGACAGTTTTCATCCTTTTTTTTTCATTGTGGCATATTAATTTGTCTTTTGTAAAGAATAATTTAAAAATTTCTTAGAAATGGCCTTATTTAATGTCCAATGGGTGTTTAATCCAATTAGTCTTAGTCCTTGTCCTTTTCCCAATGAAATGAGTTTTGCTTTCAATACAACAAATAGCTTGTTTCTTTGGAGATTTTTTTAATATCAGTTTCTAAATTGCCATTTACTCTTGCTATTAGTATATTATCAGGAGATTTAAATGAAACAAAGTGTTTTCAAGATTGTTTCACTGTCAGGCAAAAAAGAAAATATTCAAAACACAGAATGCTGCACTCAGAACCCTGTAGGACTACTTGACCCTGCTTATTATCTTAGCATTATTTCAGATACCATTAGATCAGGGTAAGGTTAGTAAGTTAACAATGCAGTGCCATTACTTCAGTTTTCAGTGAATAGAAAAATACTTTCAAACATCTAATGGAACTCTTTCTTTTCTATTTCCAAAACATATGAAATCCATGATCATTTTGACTATTGAACTATTTAGTGAAAAATAAAAATGAGACTAACCTCTTAGCATCCTAATTCTTTCCCAAAACCTTCTCTTTTTAAGGGGGGAAGGGGAAAGAGCTTTATTTCTATTCTATGATAACCTGTATCACTTTAAAAAAAAAAAAAATTTACTCTTGCATTAAACACGTTCTCATTAAGTGGCTAATCTTTCAATGCATACTGTTTTACAAAAGAGAAGCGAGGGGAGAAAGAAAAAAAGATGTTATTTGCTGAACCTTCTTTTTCTTTTTCTCACAGAAAAAAAAGGGTAAAAAGGGTAAAAAAAAGTTCATTATATGAGAAATAAACAGTGTGTGTGCATTACTGCAATGTAGTGTCCAGAAATGAATTAATGGTGCCAAAGGAAAAAAAAAAAACCAAAAAGAGGAGAAAGAGTTAGAGTTTTAGGAATCTAGCAAGACTTTCATGGAGATGTTAAATACAGTAACACAGTAATTATGCAATGTACTTACTTCAAGTCAATAGCTTGTTTCATTAGACCAAAATAGACAATGACAATGTCACAAAGTAACAGGCAGTCATCGATTTATTAATTAATCACATCAGTGTAATGAAAATTATTCCTTTTTCTCAACATGCAACAACAGCCCTAGAGTAAAGCAGATTAAAAAAACAGCAAAAAAATCTACTGTGTACTTGGTTTATTCCTATTAATATAAACATTTGATTTGCTGGGACAATGAAAACCCATTACCTACTTGAATAAGATTTTTTTTTTTTTTTTTTTTTTTTTTTAAGAGAGTCACACAAGATAGGCACCTTGGATGAATTAATTAGGAAATGTAAGTTCAAAATACATTGTGACATAGTTATGGCAATCCTGGGTTTACTTTCTTACTTGGAAAATTTTGT
This sequence comes from Ardeotis arabs, assembly GCA_011801015.1. Classification (NCBI taxonomy): domain Eukaryota; kingdom Metazoa; phylum Chordata; class Aves; order Otidiformes; family Otididae; genus Ardeotis; species Ardeotis arabs. The sequence continues at coordinate 65,486 of JAAGAY010145115.1, forward strand.
GGGAAAGATCTACGGTGGTTTTTCTTCAGAACAGAAGATGCACTGAAGAGACAGTGCTATACCTCGTAATAGTCTATTCCAGTTCCCAAACACTTTTAAGGAATTGACTTTAACCTCTGAAAGAGATAAGTAGGAAAAACTTAATGGAAGCTATGAAACAGATGCAGTTTACATTAATTATGCCATTTGTTCTTTTAGTAGTGACATTGGTGTAATTTCTTTACTAGGCTTACCCTATTTATGCAATCTGAACATTGGGCACAGAGAGAATAACCCCACTTATGGTGTAGATTATTTAGCCTCAGAAAAGAGAGGCCAAAATTAACTTCTCTTTAATAATATTGTGTGTTGTTTCCCTAATGCTAACAGAGCTATTAGCATTATTTAAAATTCAAAGACTTTACTAGCTACAAATGGAACAACGTGCTCCTCAAACATTAAGAATAAGAAATACGTGATTCACATCACAAGGGCTTTACTTAATAATACTATTAACAGTAAGGAAGGTAATGAGAGCAGAGTAGGCATGGATAGTGTTGTAGTTCAGCCTCAGTCGGGGCCAGACTATGCAGTGTCTCTCTCACTCCCCCCACCCTCCAGGAGAATAGGGAGAGATAATATAGGAAAAAGGTTCGAGGTTTGAGATAAGGACAGGGGAAAATCCTTAAAGTTACCGTTATGGGCAAAACAGACTCGACTTGGGGAAAACTATTCATTTATCACTAAAAAAAACAAAGCAGGATAATGAGACAGAGAATAAGATAACCTCCCCCCACCCCTCCCTCTTCCCAGGCATAACATTATCTCTACTACCTTCCCCCACCAAATGGCACAGGAGGAAAAAGGGAATGGGGGTTACGGTCAGTTCATCACACATTGTTTCATGCCACTGCTTCATAGCTGGGGGAAGAACTCCTCACATTCCTCCCCTGCTCCATCGTGGGATCCCACCCACGCGCCACAGTCCTTCATGAAACTGCTCCGGCGTGGGTCATCTCTTCCACAGGGTGCAGTCCCTCCAGAACAGCTGCCCCAGCAGGCCCTCCGTGGGCCACAGCCTCCTTCAGGCACCCGCCTGGCCTGGTGTGGGGTCCTTCACAGGCTGCAGGTGGATCTCTGCTCCTCTGTGGACCTCCATGGGCTACAGGGGGACAACCCGCTCCACCATGGTCATCACCACAGGCTGCAGGGGAATTTTGGCCAGGAGCCGCATTATTCCTCCCCCTCCTTCTGAACTGACCTTGGCATCTGCAGCTGTTCCTCTCACAAGGAAAGTTCTTCACAACAGGCAGGCAGACGCCTCTCAGGATCTCATTCACATCTCATCTCCTCTCCACTTCCTGCAGCTGGGCTGGGCCGAGTCGAGCCCAGTTGGCTGCCTGGTGGGAGGCAAGAGGGTGAGGCCTGCAAGGCCCACAAGGCTCACTCCTCCCTCTCTTTCCCCTCCACTCAGCTCCTCACATCATCTCTTTGTCTTTTTTTCTGTTTTCCCCTTCTTAAATACGTTATCGCAGAGGCATTATCACGGGACATTCTGCTACCAATTGGCTCAGCCTTGGCCAGCAGCAGGTCCACCCTAGTCCTGGCTGAGTCCACTGAACAAAGGGGAGCAACTTCTAGCAGTTTCCTACAGAAGCTACCACCATAGCCCCCCTTCTTAAATAAAACCAGAACAGATAGATTCCCTTTATACTGTGTTTTCCTCTTCTGATGTAGCATTATCGTAAGAATAATAATAGCATAAATTGTATGCCAAGATGAATTAATATGTTGAGAGCCAGTTTAATAAAAGCTCCCAGTGGTTCAAGAATTAAATTGTAGAAAGGAATTTGTTCTACTTGAAAGTAAATTTATGAATAACAACTATTAACTGCAATGCAATGTATTATTAACTTTAATAGTGTGGGTGGAAAAAAAACTACCCATTGCAAAAAAAAAAAAAAGTAGGTAAATTTGAAGCAATAAGACCTGTTACACGTTTGAAATTTTTGTGGAAAAATAGTTAGCTACTATAAATATTTTCTTGTAGTAGACGTACCAACGGTTCAAGGAGGTGTCTCTGTATTTTTTAGGGAAGGTTACTGTTTTATTTTATGTCTGGTTGATTTTCTGTTTATTGAAGACTACAAATGGTAGGTCAATAAAAGCAATGCCTGCATAATATCTCTGTCTTCTGAGAAGACTTATTGATAATCCTAGAAATGTTCATTTTAGCTTGAAATGGCTTGCTAAGTTGTTTGCAGCACGGGTGTCTATTTATTCATCATCATATTATTATTATTAGTGCTCTTGTTTATATTTGTGTTATGTTTTGTTATTATTAATTCATAACAAAATAGATATAATCAGAGAGTGCAGAGCAAATACAGAGCAAAGCAAGATTAAATCATTTAAGTCAAATAAACTCAGTAATTGAAAAGCTCTAAAGAACACTACATCTGTGTGAGCTGCTTTATTTTGGGTTGTGCAGATCTATGTGGCATACCATTCAGGGCTGCAGTTAAATGTCACAATATAAGAATGCCTGAAAGATCTTAATATTTACCTAATAAATCCATAAAATCATGCAAACAAATATTTCTTAAATGTTTGTCTGTTATGTTTCTGCAAGCCATAATATCAATGGATAGAATTGCCTTTTAAACAGATTTCTGTTTTTATTAAAAACATATTTTGAAACTGGCTTAGGTTTTCATCAGCAAGATCTGTCAAATCCTTTACCTGGGCTCTCCTTTAACGAGTTACAGAGACAAAAACTCACATAGGGAATATCCACAGCAGCTCTCTCTGTGCTCAGGAAAGTGTAAGCCTAATGATACCTTGCTTCCCAGAAGACATGACCACATTTCCCTGTCAGTCAATAACTACTGAAGTCCTCTAGTGATACAGCAAGGAGAACATACTGCAATACATAAGTAGATGTAAAACACTATGTACAACTCTGTCTATAGATAAGTTACAGAAGAGATTTTTGTCTTGTTCTCATCATCCTCCAAATGATGCAGTGAAACCAAGTTTTTTTTGCAATATATCTAGGTAAACTCCTCTAGTGTTTGAGCTAATCAAGTTCGCTATGTTTTCTTTTATCTTTAATCCTCTGAGAAATAACAGAGCATTGTATCATTGTTTTTCTATAACTACATTTTTATTACACCTAGGACATGTATTTTTCAATTAAATTTAATTACTATTCATGTAATAACTTTACAGACTTGGATATTTTTATTTTTATATTTTATCAAGAGTACACACTGAGTCCCAAATAAGGATGTAGAATTTACCTGCTATAAAATTAAAGACACTTGAAATGTGCAAATTTTCAAGTTCATTGAACAGATATGATCAGACTGTGTTTCATGGAAAATACTTTCATACCATTGAAAAAATAAAGGTCAGTATTGATTATTAAAGATTTTATGTTGCCTTATTGATCATGAAAGTTTATGATTGCACTCTTTGTGAACAAATGAATATAAATGTAGCTGTCTCTGGTACTGTTCAGGGCTATAGCATCACTGGTTGAATAGATCGCCAGATATAAGCTTCTAGATTATATAATTGTGTTTAAATCTTGTGAAACAAGTGAAGTGGAAGATATCGCTTTTCAGAGAAGCCTTTGGTGGAAAGCAGTGATAAAAATCAACTCTCCATTTATCTTATATTAACAGTAACAAACACGGGCCTTTTTATTTTAAGGAGTTAAATCATAGGAAGCTATTAATATTTTCTTTGTTATTTTCTTGTTATTATTCTGTGCAAGCAAGATATGCTTTCAGGATCACTGGATTTATCAGTACTAGATTTAAGTACTGGTTCTTGAAGTTAAATACTGTGTTAGAGATGAAGGATCAAGTGTCTGCTGCAAAGTCTTATACTTCGGTATATAAGTGTGTTTGTGTTAAATATGTATTTATTTTAGAGTCAGGCTATGGAAGGATGTGGAATGTACTGCACATCAAATGATGGCTCAGTTTCACTGCTATCACCTCCAACAATGAGGAAAATGACAGAAAATGCACTGACATTTATCCACCTAATTCTCTTCAGTATTTCCAGTAATTCTCTTATTTTCATGGATTTGCCTTTCAGGAGAATTTTTGCAACTAAAAATGATATAATTGTGAAGTTATTGATTCCTCAGATATTTACTCTTCTCCCCCAAAGACTTTTTCACCACACATAAAGCATTCTTCTACCTTGTCCATTATTGTCTGTGTGTTCCCTACAGAAAAATCGCATCATTTTCAACTGTTGTGGGATCTGCGAAAGCTCTAATTCCAGCGAGGATCTCAACATGTAGGTGCAGTAAAATTCCTCTTCCAGTGTGTTGTGGTGCTGGGCTTGGTACTAGCATATGCTTAGCATGGTAGGGAAATAAGACTCAGTAATATTTTATGAGGATTTTAAGGTTCTATTAGGGATGGACTGCACTGTCCCTAAGGACCATCTGAAATTAAAGTCTGATATTATGAGAAAGAGAATGAGTGCCATTGTGATAATCAAGACTTACCTGCTTTACAAGATTTGATCTGGAGAAAAGTTGCTTACATCTGATCATATGTAGGTATTATTTTTGCGTTTTGAATGAAGAAACATTACTGGAATCCTCTGTAGCATTACTGTGACAGGCATGATTTGGTGCAATGTATACTGTCCCCAACTCCAATGGGCATTTAGAAAGTTCAAGTAATCATGTGAAGTAATAAAGAAAATATATTGTTATGTTGCATAGATCTACTAATGTCATGTCAACCAACAAGGTCAAGAAAGCTACGTTTTACAAAATTTTACAATAAGGAAAACATTTTTTTATCTTCTCATTTTTAAGCTTAATTATCCATAACCCTCCTCTCACTCTCTAAAGAGAAACAGAAGCTCTAACATACTTATCTGATTACAGAGGCAACAGTTTTTAATGAAAACACCTATCATGTCAGGACTGGATAAAATTTTGATAAAATGTGACAAATAGGGAAACTAGCAGAAGGTAGAAAATTACAAAAAATATAACAGTGGAGCAATATTATATTTATGATGCAAAAAGCTAGTTAGCTTTCAACTTTTCTATCTCCGTATTTAGCTAGCCCACTGGAAAGTCATGTTATTATTCTACATTTCAGTTAATACTGCATAATAAACATTAACTGAATTGGTGGGGGAAGAATTATCCTTCAGGACATTACACAATGTCAACTGAATGTAGTTTCTTTGGAAAAAGAGCTCAAAATAATGGAGCTTGGATAGACTTTTGAGGGAAGAAATACAACCCTCTGAGTAATTTTACCTCTTCAGACAAACAACAGTGCTCAAAATGTGCTTTTTCAAAAACTATATTTAGGGCAAATAAAACTCAGCAAAAATAAATTGTGCTCATTCCCTTCTTGTGGTTCTCAGGGTCGATATTTAACATTATGTAATGAAATCTGTATACAGTTCAGGTATTAGAACAAGTGGACCTTTTGAAATCTAAGAAATAAAAAGAGGTCCCAGTTAGCACACCTTTAACCTTAACAGGAATTTCACTTAGTGGAGGTAAGCAGTTCAGAAAGAGACACAGAAGTGTCAGAAGTGACACAACTGAACAATCGCAGTCAACACCAGAAAGCCCTTTAGGCAGAAAGATGAGGCTATGGCAGAAGCACTAATGCTTCTCAATTACACTTCTGCAAAGGCTATCCAGCAGAAATAGATTACAGAATAGTACAGAGTGCACCTGCTACCTGGAAATATTTCTGCTTTCTTTCTATGGGGCCATGCCAGTGTTTAGAACCAAGGGTAACTTGCCACAGATAACTTTTCTTATTCTTGCACAATAAATTTGTTCCTTTGAATGTTAATTCCTTATAGTGAAGCAGAATTATTGGTTCAAATTGTGTATCTATTCATATTCAAATAATTTTAAAAACTCAAACCCAACTGCTTTTCCATCAGATTTATAAAATAAGTCATTTTCACACTTTAACTGAGACTGAGGATAGAGTCACCTTCCTCCTAAAGGTGTCTTTTTCAAATTGCAAACACATGAAACAAGAACAGGGACATGACAGGGCGTGCTTGGCAGATTATGTTTATCTGTGCAAATTCAATGATTAATAATAGATTAGAATGCTTTGACTTCATTTCTTTTGCTTTCTCTAATTAAATTAGACCCACGGCATGAAGAAATAAGCAGTATATTTTAACTTCAGTATACATTGTTTGCAGACATTTTTCAAAAAATTATCAGATACAGCATAAAAATAAATTTAGAAGAATACCTGCATTAATAGAAGCTCTGGAATTTTGCTGAATTTTGCTCAAACATCTGCATGAGCCTAAGAAAAATATATCCCTCCTGTTCCTTTGAAGGCTATTTGGCATAGCACAAAGCCCTCTGGGTTCCACAGCCTTGCACTTCAGTCCCTAATGAGTGGCAGTATGATCCCTCTGCAAAAGCCAAAGCAATATGAATTTTGAACTAGCTGAGCCAATGTCTGAGCTTATTTAAGCTCTGAGATTGCTGTGAGAACAACCAGCAAAGCCGACAGATACCATGGCTACCAGCAGACAGTCAGCAGGTATAATTGGCTACTCTGAACTGTAGAGGCTTATATGTTAGCTCATGTCAGTACATTATAGAATAAGCTCTGGGACTCTAGCTGTATTAATTACCGGGGGGAAGAAAAATGCTGGCTGCTTCTAGATACATACAGCAAACCCTTCTTCCCCTTACAAGAGAAGTAGTACATACTAAAGTATTTGACTTTTTTCATATAAACCACATTTAAATGAGAAAGGCTATATTTAACATGAGCTGACAAAGTAGGGCCTAAAACACAACCCTCAGAAAACTCTGAAAAATATAATTCCTGTCCTCTCAGTTCTGTTTTAAAATATGAAATACTGAAAATGATCCTCTTTAAGTTTTTCTTTTCATTTTTTTTAATACACATTTTCTTCTGTTTAAACACGCTCCCCAACCCTTCCTTCCAACTTCCTCTAGAAATCAAGGTGATTCACATTTTTTTCTTTACTGACCATCTCAGATCTCCTAGGGAAGGAAAAGAGAATCTGTGTCCTTATTTGTCAAAATATGTGGCTAGGCAAAGGTAGCAACAAATCGCCCATCACATGGGGAAGACAGTCCCACACTTTTCAGAGTAAAGGATAAAATACCTAACCCTGAAACTGTATCTTTTCTCATACCTAGAAAAATGGTAGATAAAAGCCACATGAAACCCCTCGCAATAGGTGGCTTCCGTGTGTGATGTCTTCTGGAAGTAATATTTTCTTTTTGAATGTTAGCGTCCTCCTGTACTCAAGGGTTGTATTAGAACTGGAATTAGCAATCTTTCTTCCATTTCAGGCTTTAGTATGACACAAAAAAATTTCTAAAGGATTATCATAAAAGTTTATCAAAATATCAGTATATAAAGTCCTTATGGACCAGCTGTAAATTTAGAGATATTTCTTCAGCCATTAGAATTCTTATATTCTGTAATTATTTTGCATTAAAAAAATAATTTCTCATAGTTGGTGCTCCTAAACCACCTCTGTTAAATTCTTATACTCTAGCTTGCCAGGTTCCTATGGAAATGATAAATCTTCACTCCCTGTATATGTAACCTTTTCCAGAGGTGTTCAGAAAACAGATCTCTTGAGGTTTTCTTCAATAACTTTTGAATACAATTAATTAATTAAAGCTACAAAATTGATGTAATTTTCAAACTGTGTCTGTTGTTTAGGTTTTTTCTTTTGTTTTGTTTAAGCTTTTGGTTGGAAGTGGTGGGGATTTTTAGGGAAATAGAAAAAAGTGTTTCCTTCAACTGGTACTTTACTTTTGCCTGGGCTTTTTGTTGTCCTTTCACTTCATCATTGTAACTTGATTTTCTTATTTTGACTGTATTTATTTGAAGCTGTTCCTTGTATTTTTCAGTGTAGATAACTCAGTTCCAATTAAAGAACAAATACTAAAAATAATGTATTGTCTTAGTATTTAGTATGCTCTAGCTACAATGAAACATAAAGTTCTGTAGTAGTAGTATTCAAGTGTGAAAGTGTGTACTGGTTTGAAGCCTTACTTTGCATTTAAGAACAGATGAAAATTTTCTAGACTGCAAGTATAAAATATGTTTATAATTGTAAGTTAAATCTCAGACATTGATTTTGGTTGTATCACAGTTTTTGGTAACTTCAGCAACAGTCTGAATTTTTATATGAAACCATTTTTTTTTAAATTGGAACTTAAAAACAAAATTAATGTGTTTGCATTAATTGTTTAGATTTTCTTAATTCAAAATTTGTGACAAGGAGCAGTAAGATGAATGTGTTTCTCTTTGCTCTCATACATCAAACTGATGGAAGTATTTGTGCTTGAGTAGTCTAAAATTATCCAGCTTTCAAATTATTAATAACAAAATTTATGTTTTTAAAAAGCTAGCTGTATCTACCATTCTAGCATTCACTCGATGTGTACTGATCTTGTATTCTAAGGCAACATTATCTCCATGAGAAACTAACTTGGACATTAACTTTATAGATATTTATATAATTATATATATATATGAAAATATGGATAAAATATAAGTAAATATATAAAAATAAAAAAAACATTTTTAAGTGGTCATAAAATTTAAAAGTCATAATTAAATTTCGTAATTAAAAATTAATCTCAGTACTTCTCTTTGTCTTATCTGGAGCTGTGATTAGCTGTGAAAAAAAAGTGTTCAATTTTTCATAGCAATAGTTCTGGGAAATCAAAATTTCCATTCTATAAGAAATTTTCATCATTTGATATTGCTTTAATTCTACTTAGATAAACTGTAGCTCTGAATCTTTCTGCAGAAAGAAAAGTTGATAAATTATTTTAAACTTAAATTTCCATTGTCTGAACATATTTTTAAGGATAAAAATCAACATTGTTACACAGTGTTTTTCTCTCTGATAAGAAAGAAAACATACAAAAAGGAGAAAATATACATGGATGCCACTTATTCCTCAGAGTATGGCACTTGAGAGAAATATACTCTGGGAACAGCCTTTGATTTTACTTGTCTATGTGTATATTTATACAAGGTCTAGTTATACAGGGTCTTTTATTAGCAGTCTTGTGGTTTATTGCTCCCTCTGCAATAAAAACTCATGGCAAATATTAGAAAAACAAGCTGGTAGTTGAACTCAGATGCCTAAAAATACTTTCTACATTTGTCTTGTAATCTAGAGCTTAGCTTTACTCCTTGTTACAACTCCAGAGAGTGTTGGTCTGTTTGCATCAGCAGATACCTGGTTTAAACATTTCCTCCCATGGTTCTGTCAGCAGCTCCCACATTCAGTGTTTTAGAAGGAAAAGGGGTTCATTTACTATAAATGGATAGTACAGGGTATTTCCAGTCACAATAAAAATACAGTGAATTCATACACATCAGAACACTGTATCCCCGAAGTGCCAGTAAGTGTACTCTGTGAAGCTGTAACGCAGCTAAGCAGCACTACAGTGCAACCATGAAAGTAGTTTGCAATCCAGGTGAGATTCTTACCTCATGTCATCTATGAGGCATTGTTTTGATTAGTCACTACTGCCGTAAGGAAATCATTAAAAGGGCAAGCAATGTAAACAAACTTTTTTTTTTAATGACAAATTTTGTAACTAGAGATTGGGAATTATAAGTGAAAGATCAATGTAAATGTCACAGACATTCTCGTTCGGGCATATCTGCTTTCACCCAAACATTTTGAAGACATCATTCAAGTTCTGTGAGTTTACTGTAATTTTCTGATAAATAACCACAAAAAGAGAGTGAAAATAAAGGACTAAAAAACCCAAACCAACTGACGACTGCTACAACGTCTAGTTTTTAGGCTTCTGTGGAAACCAAAATCCCTGAGTACAAGTGTGGAGGAGACACAGTGGAAGTGAAAAAAGAATTGGAAAAAAAAGGAGAAAAAAAAAAAGCAATATTTTGATTGCAGTTTTACCAAATAGGAAAGCAAAGCACAGGGACATTCCTGAAATATTTTCTGAACCAAGGATTTCTATGGTAGTCTATTACAAATGTGTGCTACTATCTTGAAGTGCTCAGGGTCTGAAAGGGTGAATAGCTAACCCTTTACAGATCTGTAAATGTGAGTTGTTTACCTCTCAAGCAGAGATCAGTAAACTTATCTGATTTATTTTCTAGATTCAAAGACTAATCACTGTAGTACTACATAAAAAGGTGACATCAGTAACATCTCCTCGATCTCCGTCCAGTTCTGGAGCCCCTAACATAAGGAGGACACGGACCAGCTGGACAGGGTCCAGAAGAGGGCCACGGAGATGATCAGAGGACTGGAGCACCTCTCCTGTGAGGACAGGCTGAGAGAGTCGGGGCTGTTCAGCCTGGAGAAGATGAGGCTCTGGGGAGACCTTATAGTGGTCTTCCAGTACCTCAAGGGGGCCTACAGGAAAGATGGGGAGAAACTCTTCTGTAGGGCCTGTTGTGGCAGGACAAGGGGTAATAGTTTCAAAATAGAGGGAGATAGATTTAGATTAGATATTAGGAAAACATTTTTTTTATGCTGAGGTTATGCTGGGAACAAGTTTCCCAGAGAGGTGGTGGATGCCCCATCCCTGGAAACATTCAAGGCCAGGTTGGATGAGGCTCTGAGCAACCTGATCTAGTTGGAAATGTCCCTGCTCCTTGCAGGTGGGTTAAATTAGATGACCTTTAAAGGTCCCTTCCAACCCAAATGATTCTATGATTCTATGATCTGTGGCAACATTGCTTTTAAAGAAAGGGGTTAGCACAGCTTATTTGGAGTTTTTAAGGGAATGTAGGGATCACTATAAAGATTTCAGTGTAATGTAAAGTAAATTCCTTATAGATAGTTCCAATAGATTTTACTCCAGTTTAGGCAGAAAATATACCATGCAATTAAAGACACTTTCGGAGATGCATAGAAGCAAAGCTTTATGGATAACTTGAACAGCCAGGGATATCCAAGGAAACAGGTATGACACTTTCACTTGCCTCCAAATGTTTGTACTGCAGGAACTTCCTCAGCCATAGCTGATAGTTTTCTCCCATACTCAAAATATTCTGTTTGCCAGAATTCAACTGTACTCCAAAAAAAAAAAAACAACCCCCAAACAAACAAACAAACAAATCCAAAACAAAACCAAAACAAATCCACCACAACCAACCAACAATAACAAAATCTAAACTTAAATGAATTTGGAATTTCTGATACAGTGCCTCATGCCTTTTCCCCATGCCCTCCAGTTAAAAATGCTCTTGGACAGAAGACTGGATAAGCTTTTCAGAAACTACTTACCTCCTAACATTTTTATTGATTACAAAGAGTTAAACCAAGCCACAAACTTCCCTTACATCTTTGTCATGATTTATAAGGCTGCCAATTAAATTTCAGTCAAAATCGCTCTACAAACTTGAGTGTATCTCAGCCTTCAGGGCGAGGAAAATTTCTGAGGTAAATCAGGTTACCTGAGTAAGACTCCACATAGCAGCTGTAATTTGCAGATCATATATCTTGTATCATTATTTGAGGCAGGAAACAAATCTTGCTGCAGGACAACAACAATTCATCTAAATGATAAGGCTTGAAAAGGCAAACTCATTTAGATTTTAAGCATCTTATAACATTTTCCACTGTTAGGTCATTAATACATTGTTGTAATATTTTCAGGTATATTATCCACAGTTAGTTGTTATATATAATTTCACTCAGTATTACTGGTGGTTATACTACAGTTACTCCCAGCAGTACGAGGAAAAATTTACCTAAGATTTTCACTTTACTGTTTCTTCTCTTATTACAGATCCTACATATTTTCTTCCTCTATTTCACCACTCTTAAGCTTCAGCTTTGATTTGTTTTCAGGTTATTTGATGGTATAATTTACATAGGAGTGTAGGTGATTGAAGGTAACTCAGATAGATATGACCGAATACTGTGCTCACTGCATACAAACAGGGCAAGTAAGAGGTTATGACTTTGGCTACTTTTCCTTCTACAGTTCCTCTACTACATCAGCACACAAATTACAGTTTACCCACAGGCAACAGATTTGGCACTGGTTTATGGCATATGTTTATCTACAAACATGTGCAGTGTATACCAAAAGGTAGAGCAGCTTGTCAAGTCCAATCAATTTGCACTGGTTAATGTTGCCCTGTTTCCATGGTGGTTCTCCCACAGGCTTTGTGCCGAGGGATTGTTAGTGTGGCACAGGAGCCACACTGGTGGGGTGGCTCCTGTGGAGAACTCCCATCCTGCTCTCCAACAATATGTTCTTGTACATGTCCCTGCTCCTTGCAGGGAGGTTGGACTAGATGACCTTTGAAGGTCCTTTCCAACCCTAACCATTCTGTGACTCTGTGATTCTATATAAACACATATCTGTAGGGACTGAACTGTAAGAATGACTGCCAGTGAGTATTTCCTCTTAGGTATTGGAACTAACTCTTTTCCTTCTGTTTCTTTTCTCATAAAATAATTTTCCTTTTTTTTTCTGTCATATTTTTCTGGCTCGTTTTACATTTTCTTTTTGTCACTTTTCTTACTGAGCACTTCTCTAGCCTACTTTTCTAGTAACATGGCTGTTCCCCAAAAATAACAGTTTCTTTGACCTCTGCATTAGTGTTATGGGGATTAAATAAAATCATTGAACTGTTTAACTTCGTAAATTCTAGTTTAAGTGCTCTAGAGTGTAACAATTTTATTAACTAAACCCCTGAGCGTATTATTATATTTACTTTTTTCACACACTGTTACTCAGTACTGATGAAGACTAACTTTGTATACATTTAATATAAAATAAAAGCGCATTGCCATGAGAAATTAATCATTTAAGTTCAACAGACAGTATGGGAAAATGCGAGAGATTTCTCTGGTTTTGGTCAGTGATTTCTCTGCAGTTAATATTTCACCATGGAAACTTAAACTTATCTAAAAGGTACCTTTTACTGACATTATCTGTTTTAAATATCTGATAGTTCTATTCTTACTTCCATTCTTAGAAGTGTGAATATTAATGATAGCATAAGGACTGAGGAAGACTTGAAATGTTAAGCAAAACAGAATCAGTATTTTGAACCACAAAATTATTGATATTTTAAGGGGTACTTAAAGAAGGCCTAGGCAAAGACAATCTCCTAAAATTATCCATAATAGGAAAGTTTTTATCTCTATATTCTAGCTAGAGAAGAACCAAAATCACTTGCTGTCATCACCATCTACCTGCTTTTTTCTCTCTTCTGTCTTTTTTTTTTAAATAAGAAAAAAAGATATCTTCCTCTCCCCAAACTCTTTACACTGAGACACAAACATTTTGTTCTGTAAACATCATACAGTTTCTATAATATAGATCTGAAGTACTAGAAATTGCATCATTCAAAATGCATGGGAGCACAAAAATAGACCTCTTACTCCAGAGGAGTTATCTTGTTCTCAAAAAATAGAAGTCTCATACAGACTGCTCTGCTGACATCTTTCTGGTCTCTAGGTGTCTGCTTTCAGGTGTCTTTTACGTAATTATGTGCTTGAGTAAGCCATAGAATACTTTAAATAAAATTAACTGCGCCATTTTTATTAAAATGAAATAATTTGCATGAAGAAAGTACTGAAAGTCAGGCTTCTTTAACCTTCTTATTCTAAGTATTAGACTTGATTAAATAGTTCTTACATCGGTATTCCAAATGGCTGAATATATGTACGCTGACCAGGACTGTGCTCTGAATGTAAAACAGAAGCCATTTGAGATCATTACACAATCACATACTTTCCTGTGACATTTCAAAAGGAATTTGGTTATCGTACAGGAAGCTTCTGTATTCCAAATTTCTTGTGGATCTTTGTTTTTAAGTTTTGTTGGTGCTTTTTAAGTTACTCTCACTTCACATATTCTTCTTTTTATTCCATTCTGATTAACACAGAAACATTTCTTGTCCCTTTGTTAAAAATCTGAAATATTTTGACTCATATTTACAGTAAAGTCTGATAGTAATTAAAATACAGTACTTGCAAAACTTGTTTCTTATTGCACAGATTTATAGTGTTCTGTTAAGAGATTGTATACATAGTACAGGGACAATTCTTATGGCAAAATTGTATTTATTTTAATTGTTTTTTTTTATCTTGATACAATACAATAACTTTGGCTGAAGTGCTCCGAGAAAAGTGTCTGGTTTGGTCTTCCACTTCACTCAAAGTGTTTGTTGCCCCTTTGGTGATTTTTTTTTCTTAATGTCAGCTTCAGTGAATTAATTGCTCCCATGAATAAGAAATCAGGCCAATGTATTTCTTGGTTCTCATTGAAAATAACCAATTATTTGTTTCTCTGTGAAATCTTATCTCACCTCATTGCTTTGTGTCTGAGTCTTAACTTACTCAGTGGGTTGCCTTGTGACTGACATTTGTTGTTTCAGTGAAAATCTGCAAGAATCTGTCTAACTTTTACACCTTTAAAAAATATGAACTTGCAGATGTTAAGTAGAGACCTGCCTAGTCCCTAAAGTACCTGACAATTCATTTACAAGAAAAAAAAATCATCTGTCCTCCAGCTTAGATTATTTTCTCTTCAATTTTTGTGTCCACTGTTCTTCTGGTTATAAAATATGATAGAAGGAATGAGAAATTATCTCAGTCCTGTTGCTCCTGCTGTTTGGTCTTAGAAATACAGAGCAAAATTATCAAAAAAGAGAATAATTTTGAATGCATTATTTGGAAGAAAAAAAAAATTAGGAGACTAGTAGGAAGACATTGGCTTAAAAGGGAGACAAGCACTGAAATTTAGCCATTCAGGCCTAGACCGCCAAGCAAATATGGGAGTAATTTTAAAGCAAATTTCTGAAGGGGTTAAAGATCTTATGCTAGGCTAAAGCCCAAAATTGTAGTAGAATTAGACTAGGGATAATGTGATTGGAATTATGGATGGAACAGCAAGTGAAGTACTGTTTTGGAGACAGATCAGTACATATTCCTAAAGAACTTGGAGTATTCTAGAGAGTCTGGACTGCTATTTTTTTTTCACTCTTTCATGAATATACATGAAACTAATTGATAAATCTCTTTCAAGTGTGACAAAAGGAGAGGATAACTGTTTGGTATCATACTAATTATTTGACATGGGAAAAATTCCAGCAGCTTCTAACTCCTGTATTCCAGAGTCAGGGACAGAGGATTTTGAAGTATATAGCTAAAAGACAGCAGAAACTGCACTGAATCTGAGCTTGAAAAATGGGAAATTTCGGGCCTTGAACCTGAGCTACTTTGCATAAAATTCTTGCTGTAAGGAGCAATATCAAGTGTTTTCTTCTCAGTCTGGAGGTAAAATACTTTTAAAATAATACCAATACAGTGGGTAATGTTCTACTTTCCACTCTGATTTAAGGTTCACAGCAGTGGTGCATTAATGCCAGGAATCAATGGAACAGAAGAAATGTCATAATTCCCTTATATTAGTGACTTTTATTCATCTTTTGCTGGACCAGCTAATATCTGTCAGGTATCTTCACTGAATGAATAGGACAATTAATATTTTCAGAGCCAGAGGTTAATTCAGCAGCGCCATTATAAAACATCAACGAAAGCCTTAAAAAAAAAAAAAGACATTTCAAGCTAATATATTATTTC
Organism: Ardeotis arabs; assembly: GCA_011801015.1. NCBI lineage: Eukaryota > Metazoa > Chordata > Aves > Otidiformes > Otididae > Ardeotis > Ardeotis arabs. The sequence continues at coordinate 81,098 of JAAGAY010145115.1, forward strand.
AGAGGTTACTACTGAAAGCATACTTTTAACTTTTTTTTAACTTTTTTTTTCCATAGAGATATATTTTAACTCTACATAAACCTATGTAAAATTATATTTCAATTTAGTAATCTTGCAATAACAGATTTTGTTTTAAAGCACCAAAGTATGTATTTCAGTGACTTCTTCCACACTTAGTCCACAAAATATTTTCAAGCAGCCCACAAAGAGGTAGTTCATCACACAATGCCCTTTCCAACTAACAAAAGAAGGAGATGTGAAAAGGAATTTAGTGAAGAGTGAACAGTATGATCAAGTTGCTTTCAGAAGAAACTTACTGTGTTAAAGGAGACTAAGGTAAATCACATCCCATGAAGCATATCTGTTTCATGTGCAAGGAATTGCCACCTTTCTCACTAAATAGGAAGGACAAGGAAACCAGAGAAGTAGTAACACAATCCATCAGAGGCCTGTTTCTTGAAACCGGTGGCATCATTCTTGCACAAATCACAGGGAAGAAAAGAAGGCAACAGAGAGTAACAGCCGCTAGTTGTAACATTCTGTGAAGTCATTTCGACATCTATCCCCTATTTTTTAGATTACCTAGTCCAAAAAGACTATTTACTATCAAAGAAAGCTCTTAACTGTGACACCTATGATTTCTCAGACTCCACAAGAGTCACGTTCCGAGCTGTCTTCCATATCTCAAGTCTGACAGCTCCTGTGGGACAAAGTGTCCCACAAGCCCATTTGTTTCTTTATAACCACTCTATAGAAGACCTTCTGTGAGGAGGTAGATGTCTCCTCTGTAAATGGCAATAAACTGTTATTCTTACTTTCAGAGGCAATGGTGACTCCACCAATCAAATCAAGGGCAAAAAAAAAAACACACTTATGCAAGTCCATTTCTGCTACCATTCTGACAAATTAATACAGGAGTTTTTATTAAAATAAATAGTCAATCCACTCAAAATGAGGGTTTTACTTCCTGAAACCATTACCATTCTCTCTCTTTTGAAGAATTAAAAGAGGTATCTCATTTTCTTGAGTTCTGTATTGTAAGGCATATACCATACTGAGAAATGAGCAACAGGAAAGTACCTCATTACTGCATTTAGGTGGACTAGGAGAAAGTGCGAAAAGGTGCACAGCATACTGCTTGAATGGCAGGAGAAGTGCTGCATGCAACCTCTCCATGTTGCCAGTTAACTGGATGGCAAATCTAATCAAGATTATAATAAAAAAGAATGAATACTTACAGATCTCATAGGTCTCACAAGGTCTTATTATTTCTTCAGTACACATCCCATGCAAATTCTGCTTTTTAACACAGAACAGATGGAAAAGTATCTTACTGTTTTCCTTGGTGTCATGAAGAGAAAATATAAGTACACAAAACTTTACACGGTACATTTAACTTTTTATTCTAGTGTGATCTCAGAAGTGAATTTTAGGATAATAATTTTATTCTAAAACAGATTTATTCTAAAACAGCCATGCCTTCCGGGGACTCTTAAAGCAGAAATGCTAGCAGGCTAATAAATTGCTTAAAGGAAGAATTCTGGAAATTTTTTATAAGAGAGTAAGCCATGCCATTGGCCTTCCAGTGTTAGCATGAATGGCAATCAGATAAATTTATTGACCTATGTAAAAAATGTTCTTATTTCACAATGACATACTACATTTGTCAACAATGTAATTCAGACAGGGATATGGACTCCGATTGTAGAGCACAAAATCGCTTTTTTTTTTTTCTGAGTATCAGGGAGCAGCCAAACTGCTCTGTGAGGAGGACAAGCCAGGAGCTCATGGGGACCCCAGCACAGACCATGCCCTCATGGGCAGATGCAGTCCCATAGGGACTGACAACTAGGGGCTGGTAAAGGTGTACATCAACAGCACCAGACAAGGCAGAAGAACAAACCAGGTCCAAAGTCCATTTTGTACAAGGAGGAAGGTGTAAAGAGAAGTAAAAGGAGAAAGGACTTCTGTTGCTCAGGAAATATAGGAACCAAAAATTTTATTGAGTAAACAAGACTACATTTGTGAAACTTGTCTAGTCAATTAGTACCCAAGTAAATAAGATGATATTGTTTACCTACTAATTCTGTATTATGATTAAAATTTTAGAGATATTATGCATTAAAAAAACAATAGGTTGTTACAAAGAGGGTGTATATCTATGTATACAATCCCAGAGATCAAAGTTCAGGTATCTTCAGTCAACCATGAGATTTTTATATTCATGTTTCAATTTGCTTGCTGAAGTGTGTTATTGCTTTCTTGAGCTGGAGAAAAACAATTTGTATTTGTATAGCACCTTCTTTATGGCTGCAATTTAGGTAAAATACCTGTAAGTGCAGTGATAAAATGAACCTCTCAGACTTATTAGAGCAGTCAAATCCTTCTCCTTCAAGCTGGCAACACACTGCATTTCAGGGATTTGTTACCAGTATCTATAAGCAACTACAGGCAAAACCTAAGTATTCCTACTGTAGGCAAAGTGTTGATCAGACTACCTACTGTGACTTCTTTCTGGGGAATAATTTGTACACTCCATGTGACTTTTCTCTTAGTTACTGTTCAAGCAGATTTCAGGCACCAGCAGTGCCTTCTCAGAATTTTATGTAGAGAGCAAAATCATGATGATGCAAGGTGAGTTGAAGCTGGGTCATGATATTGTGGCCTCCGACACAAGTGAGTTACTTGACAAACCTAGATGGCCTGGGAAATCTACTGGAGATACTGACAAGCCAATATCAGAGTAAGGAAGTAAGAAAGAGGAATGGGGAGAGAACAAGCCCTCTTTGCAATTTTTTGCATTTTTCTGGCATGTTGAGTACATCCCTCTTATTGGAACAATCTGATGCTTCTGTGCTAGCATGAGTACAAATTAAATTAAATAATTTATTAAAGACCTCTGAGCAGTCCGGGTGAGGGAATTATCTGCCATTAGCTTGCCTGAAAAGGTAAACTAGGGCAGGTGGAAGGACTATAATTGCAAGTCATCTCTCTTGAATTTCTAGTGAGACTAGACTAATGAATTTCTGTAACTAGTTCAAATACAAGACAGATAAAACAATGCAGAAATAGGTCTTTGAGACCATGTATAAAGTTTTCTTCAAGGGTAGTGTATTTACTGTGAAACCAACGCTTACATTACTGTTGGAAGTGAGTAGATTTTAATGTGGATATTTTCTTATCTGTAGAGAAGCCCTGGTGTGATTAACACATCCTAACATATCTTTATTTCTGTATTTGGTATTCTGTGTGCATGCATTCGGATGTAAAATGACTTGGAAACATTGGTAGAGAAGAACCACAGATTATACCTAGTGTGAGAATGTAGTTTGTGGGCCCCTACACTGCTGAGTTACACCACAGCATTGAGGAAGATTTCAGAGACAGGGTATAAAGTATGAAGACTCTTCTTTTTTGAAAAAAAAAAAAAATTAGATGTCATGAAGATTTAGCACTGTATCTGATTGACACAAACAAAATAGTAGCTTTGAAAAATGTTACTGGTACAAAAATTGTGAATCTAGGTGCTTGAAGAGACAGGTTACCTAAGTATCTACACAGACCTGGCATATAGTGAGTGCAAAATTTTCTGGGAAAAATCCCCGAAGAGATTTACTATGAAGATTGAAGACTGCTCTGAACAACTTGTTTAGCCTCCAATGAAACCCCATTTTGTCAGCTCCTATGATCAGAATTTGCTTTTACATGTTAGTCTGGAGAAGGTTCACCAGTAGGATGAATGGCTGTATTTGTTCTGTCCAGACATCTCTGAGATGGTCTTCATACCATGCTGGGAAGAAAAGAGCATGGTGGATTAAGAACATATTCTTCACTAAAGTAAAATTTACTTGTTTCTATTTATCCTTTCCAACACTCTCAATTGTTGTTTAAATGATTCCTAGTTCTGATTATTGTTATATATATATAAATTCTCATTCCTTTTCAGAATCCAGATAAATTCTGTTCTTCAGTTATGCACTGTACAAATGAGCCGCACAAGCTAACATTCATAATGTGAAACAATATTTTCTTTGTTATTCCAGCATATGGAAGGACATTTTTTCTTGTGCAGTGAGAGGAAATAAGTGAATGTTTCTGTTCTACTCCTATACTATTTTTATTATTTTCTTTTCTTTCTAAGATAGAAATGGTTCCAATGTTATAAAAAAACATATTTATATGAATACTTTTCATCACTGAACTTTCAAGACTTTAGTTGTCTTTCAAACTCCACAGAATCTATACAAAATAATAGTTAGATAACTTAAAAGAACATACTATCAATAGTGATGATTACACAATCCAAATCTCTGAAGAAAAGATTAAATGGCACCATTAGTTCAGTGAAGTTTAGTCTTTAGCTTTAGTTGGTGCATTTATAACAGAATTTAAAAAAATTAAATTTATAGAAGTTGTCCACTCTTTTATTTTGACTTTAACTAATTAAACTAAATAGACAAAAATATTCTTAAAATGGTATTAAAATAAAATAATAGATTAAAATAGCAAAGATACAGCAAGTTATTATTTTTAATTATAATAATAATAATAATATAAACCACAAACACCTCCCGAAAATACCCAGTCTGAGACTTGGACATGAAAGGATTTTGAAATAGCTGGTGAAAGATGATATATTAAATGTGGTGCTAGACTTATCAGAGGCCAAATGTGATAGTGAAAAGTTTATAATTAGGGAATGCAGTCTAAAGAATACATGTAGAAGACTTAAAATATATCGAACAAGTCACTTCACCTCTTGTGTTTCAATTTCTTTGTCTGCACAATAAAGATTATGAAGATAATTATCTCATTTGTAAGCGTTTTGAGATCTGCAAGTAAAGAGCAACATATAAATGCAAGGTGTTACTCTCAACATCAATGGCAATTAGATTTGGTCTCAAGAATGTAAATTACGAGTATCTCTACTGATTTTAATGGAATTATACTAGTTTGTAGTTATCTGCTGTTTAGAAAAGACTGAATGACCTGCTGTGTTAATAGAAATGCACAAAGATATAAGGTCATTATTAAATAAAAACAGACAAATTAATGTTTCATAGGTTACCTGGAAGACTCATGCTAGGGTGTCTTTTAATAATGCCTCTCTCAGTCTTTCTCCCTGTTAAATGTACTACAGCTAGAAGCACAGAGGAAAGGATAGAAATATGGTGATCTGGTATATATATGTTATTTTAGTTTCTAGTAAAAATAAGAGAATATAATAATTACAGGAGGAATTCTCAATGGACAGGAACAGGAATCAAAATGACCGTGAAGACAGAAATGTTTTTCTGTCTTCTTTTAACTCAGTTGTGAGCATTACATAATCATAGAATCATAGAACAGTTAGGGTTGGTTTGAAGGTCATCTAGTCCAACCCCCCTGCAAGGAGCAGGGACATCTTCTACTAGATCAGATTGCTCAGAGCCTTATCCAACCTGGCCTCGAATGTTTCCAGGGATGGGACATCCACCACCTCTCTGGGCAACCTGTTCCAGTGTTCCACCACCCTCAGTGTAAAAATTTTTTTCCTAATACCTAATCTAAATCTATCTCCCTCTACTTTGAAACCATTACCCATAGTCTTGTCACAACAGGCCCTACTGAAGAGTGTCTCCCCATCTTTCTTGTAGGCCCCCTTGAGGTACTGGAAGGTTGCTATTCGATCTCCCCAGAGCCTCCTCTTCTCCAAGCTGAACAGCTCCAACTCTCTCAGCCTGTCCTCATAGGAGAGGGGCTCCAGCCCTCTGATCATCTTTGTGGCCCTCCTCTGAACCGTCTCCAGCTGGTCCATGTCCTTCTTATGTTGGGGGCTCCAGAGCTGGATACAGTACTCAAGTGGGGTCTCACCAGAGCAGAGTAGAGGGGCAGACTCACCTCCCTTGACCTGCTGGCCACGCTTCTTTTGATGCAGCCTTGGATGTGGTTGGCCTTCCAGGCCGCAAGGGCGCATTGCTTGCTCATGTTGAGCTTCTCATCTACTGGCACTCCCAAGTCCTTCTCCTCAGGGCTGGTCTTGATCCATTCTCCGTCCAGCCTATATTTTTGCTTGGGATTGCCCCAACCCAGGTGCAGGACCTTGCACTTGGCCTGGTTGAACTTCATGAGGTGTGCACAGGCACACCTCTCCAGCCTGTCAAGGTTAATATGTAAGGTAAACTGGTATATTTGCCACAATATTACTACACTGTCTTATGCTCCTTTTTTTTTAATAAGTATGACTGAAAAATGAAAACCTTACAAAACTGAATGCTATTTGCATTATTCTAGAAATAGTGGTGCAAATTTAATTTCTGGAATTTCAAATTATTGTGTAACTTTTTTTTTTGAGGATACATTAAAATTAGTCCAATTAGAAAATGTCACATGTGCTTGTCTTACTTATATGATGAACCTTTTCCATCACACAAACAAGGTACTACTGTTCCTCTCAAGTCTTTTTTTTAGATCTGAAATCATCAAAGACATGTAGTCAGGAAGCTGTCTAGTATATGGCTCATTTACAAGAGCAATTTTCATATTTAGAGGTAAGAAGTTTTGTTGTTGTTTCTGGATCTTCTAGCAGATTTTGAGTAAATAACTTTATTGACTTGATAAACTCACTTGGACAAAAACAGGTCTCAGATCAAAGCCATGGTTCAGCTGAGGGTAGGTCTGTGCTTTTTAATAAAATAGCCTTTAACAAGACACCAAGGATAAAACAATATTTTCATAACAATTTGTGGTTAACTTCCAAAAGAAATCTTGCTTGGTGTTGCTGTATTTCACAAGTGATAGTGATCTTATGGTGTCATGACTTTAAACAGATTGCTTGCAAAGTTTCGACTACAGAAAGTACAGAAGTCCCAAAGTCAGCAACACAGCTGAACAATTTTGAATCATCTAGGACAGGTGACAGTACTGACCTTAGTTCAGTTAGTTAGTTTAAATCATGCTCCAGATAAAAATTATTTTCACAAGACCCATGTGAAAGATTGGGAGCATGCTCATAATTTCCATTAAAAATATTTTAGTTGAAAAAAATTTAGGGCACAATTTTTCATTGCTACAATCAATACCATTAAGTTCTGTAAATAGGAATTGAGATCAATCTAATTAAAATTTATTGTTATCTATGACATACAAGACATTTAGACTGATGTTTTGTAGAATAAATGAAATTATACTTTCTCCTTTTGATATTTAAGCATTTCCTTTGAAAGAAGCAGGAAGCCTGTTAAGACAGAAGGCTTTTTTTCTGTTCCATTGAGTAGGTAAAAATTAAATTTCCTTTTCTCAAGTTTTATTTAAAAAAAAAAAAAAACAAGTCAAAATAGTTTTAGAAGCTAATAGTCTAACTATGTAGGGCTTAAATGAGCCAGTGTAATTATATCTTTACTGATGATTGAATCAAACTGCTTTGAAGAAGATCCCTGTGTCCACCTTTTCTCTTTGGTAATGTAATAAAACCTAACTCTTCAAATTCTATTTAGATGTAAGTACTAGAAAGAGACAATAATAAATACTAGCACAGCATTCTAATAGTTGTTAGTATGAATTATACACATTCATGAAGAGACTATTCCCCACATATCTCTTCATATTTATGCTTCAACAGACAGACAAAAAACATCCTTTTTCTTCCTCAAAAAATTTTGCAAGACTCTTCAATGTATGGCCTAACACTCCGTGCAGCTCTGTGAGCAGAGGTCATGACTATCATAAACATGCTGAGGAGGGCCATACTAAAGACACCTCCTAAGCTGTAATTGGCCAGGGTGATTACAGAGCTGTTTCAGATCAGACTGCTGTGGTTTCCAGGATTATCAGTTCTCTCATAGTGGCTGATGTATAACCTTGATTCACATTACTGCTGCTTTCAGTTCCTGCTCTGAAATATTGAAACCTGTTGCAGATTCAGTCACTAAAACTAGTTCATTTAGACAAAAAAAAAGTGCAGGTCTGTTGCAGTCTCTATTCACTGTCTGTTGTTCTGGGTTTTTTTTTTTACACCAGTGTGTACCAGTACTGGATGTTTCAGAGGAAGACATACAGAACCCCAACAATGAGCAACATCTTAAACTTTGTTATTCATCAGAACAGTACTTACTGTTTTGTTATTTCAAAGAGACTTTATACCAGATTCTCAGCTTCATAGATTCAGATGCTTTTTCATTCCTTGGGAACCAGCAATGGATTGGTCTCACTAAACTTCAAGAGTCTAGGCTTAGGGTCCTTGTCTAAGCTAATCTTCTGTTCTCCTGTGAAAAAAACAATAGGAAAACAATAGCACGTGGACACAAAACCTGCTGTGAACCTTAAAAAAACCCCCAGATTTTGAGAATGCTGCAGTCACTGCAATCAAAATATCACTTGTATAGGAATTTTCAGACTATGCCAATGAGCACAGTATCAAGGGAAGGGAATGCATGGGAAAAGAAGGGGAAATGTTTTCAGGAGAAAAGGCTGCAAGTAGTAAGGTTAAATGAATTATTGTGTTCAAGATTTTAAGAGGTTGTTATTGGTAAAGTAACTTTCTAAAGGAAAATATTTTAGACTGTGAAATAATGCCTGAAAAATATCAGTTTAAAATATATATACATGAAGGTTATTCTAACAACTTGTTAAAAGAGGACATTCTAAAATCCTCCACATTCTAATAATTTATTCTGAATTTCAACCAAAAAGTAAAAGACAACTTAGAGACATTTGAAGCCTATTTTTTTTTGTTACCTTAACTCAGACAATCACTGCAAATCTAAGCATAATAAATAAGATAAATATATAAACATTTCATAGACTATGGGTTGCTCAGACAAAAATAAATAACCGTAGGAAGATAAATCCCTTTTGACAAGCTGGGAAGTCAGGCCAGCCAGGGAACGTGAGTCCCAGCAAGGCAGGAGGCCAGGTATGGTACACCTACAGCACTACTCAGGCAAGGACTAGAGGATGAAGATCAAATAGTAACTCTCCAGATAAGGAGGGAGGCTCCTGACAAGGCTCCTTGCAGGTCTTTCTCAAAACTCTCAACAACTCAACAACTGCTTGTTGCCACAGCAGTCTAGTCCATGGTTACAAAACAGTGATACAGCAGAGGGGACTTGGAACACAAGGAGCTAAAATGATGGGAAGCAGAAAGTGGTTGCAGAGCTATTGGTGCACTCAGAACCCCAACAGTAGTTTCAATAACAAGACTTGTGTAGCAGACTCCTACCAACCTTGAAAATGTCAGTGGGAATATTCAGATTATATCCTGTTTTGGTGATTATTCTTCTATAATTTAAAAATTATTTCACTTTATATAATCAAGACTGACAGCTGATTAGAATGCAAAATGAGTTTAAATGACAGAAAATCACAGTATCACAGGAAAAAATCAAGTTTTTAGTGCCATTCTTGAGCCATGCAGAAGGGCATATGCAAGTCTTTTGCTCTGGGATTAATGTCATCATTCCTGGGATATATTTATTCATGAAAGACACCTACCTTTGAGCAAACATAGGTTTTTGATGCTGCCATTTAGATAGGAAACTTCATGCTTTGAACAGCAAGACCTTTTCTCTGTTTCTTTGTTTGGGAAAATGAAATAGATCCAGAGAATTAGCTTATCCTTAGCCAATGTTTGAAAGGTGGTAATGAAGCTGATAAAAGAATAGTGTGTTTGCTTCCCCTAAAGACTTTTTTTTTCAGATAATATACAAACCTCAAAAAATTGATTCATTGGTATGTGAAAGATTTCAGGTACATATACCTGAGGAACTATTAAAAAAAATGTAAATAAGCTGGGGATGTAGAAATATATTATCACAATTTCTGTAAAGGTGAAATAGAAGAATGGAATATTAAAGGATTCATCACAGTGTAAACATTTTTTTTCTCTTAATAGATCAAAATAATTATTTGGCCACTGGATTTAAAATCCAAATCTCAGTAATTTTAAAAAGGTTCTTCTAAAATAATATTAGGCTCCTTTTTTTCATAATGTTAAGGCCCAACGATTTTCATAATTTCTACTAATTTCTCTGAGTATCTGGACTGGAATATTTGCTGCCATCTACTGTGTTTCTAAAATAAGATTTTTCAGAATTTCACTATGAAAAAGTCCTTTTTGCATATCAAAGAAATATCAGGCAAAGTAATTCAAGTTGTGGTCAATTCAAAAAAATTGTGGATTCCAAATGGACTTCTACAAGTGCTGAATTAAAACAGAGTCACAAGATTTCCATCTCTTAATTTGCATTTCTTTTTTTTTCAGGCAATAAAGTGCTGTAAAGAGAATTCTGAAAAAATCTGTAAAATTCCAAAGATGTGTAGTATTACATAATAGCAAAATCCTTGGGATAAATTTTAAAGTACTTTTCATAGAATTATAGAATAGCTAGAGTTGGAAGGGACCTTTAAAGGTCATCTAGTCCAACCCCCCTGCAAGGAGCAGGGACATTTTCCACTAAATCAGATTGCTCAGAGCCTCATCCAACCTGGCCTTGAATGTTTCCAGGGATGGGGCATCCGCTACCTCTCTGGGCAACCTGTTCCAGTGTTCTACCACCCTCATTGTAAAAAATTTTTTTCCTAATATCTAATCTAAATCTACCTCCCTCTATTTCGAAACCGTTACCCCTTGTCCTTTCACAACAGGTCTTGCTGACGAGTTTTGACCCTTCTATGGAATTATTCTTTACTTTAAAAATAATTAAATTTAAAAAAAAACCTGCTTCTGACTTTAATTCAGAATACCAGTGACACTGCATCTTCACATAACTACTGACAAAACAGCTCAAGGAACTGGAGTAAGCAGAAACAGAACAACAAAATATTCGAGTTTGGAAGGGACCTCTGGCAATCACACAGTCCAGCTCACCCTGCTCGAAGTGAGGTCATCCAGGTCTGATTGTTCAGGGCCACATCCTGCTGGATTTTGAATATCTCCAAGGGTGGAGACTCCACAGCTTCTCTAGATAACCTCTTCCAGTCTTTGGCCACCGTCAGTTTCCTTATGTTTAAATCTAATTTCCAGTGTTTCAGTTTGTGCCCTTTGCCTCTTGTCCTCTGGGCACCACAGAGAGGGGTGTGCTTCTGCTTTACTCCCCGCCATCAGGTATTATACATATTGATCAGATGCTTCTGAGCCTTCTTTTCTCCAGGTCAAAGAATCCCAGCTCTCTCAGCCTTTCCTTGTATGCCAGATGCTCTAGTCCCTTCATCATCTTTGTGGCTCTTTGCTGGACTTGCTTTACTGTTTGTCCATCTGTCTTGTACTGGGGAAGCCAGATTGGGACCCAGCACTTCAGAGAGGTCTCACCAAGGCTGAACAGAGGGGAAGGATCACCTCCCTCAACCTGCTGACAATGCTTTGCCTAATGCAGCCACAGGTGCTGTTTGCTTATGTTGTCACAGGGGCACAACTGTTGGCTCACGGTCAACTTATTGTTCACCAGAACAATGAAGTAAGTCTGCTTTGGTGGGTCACCAGCATGTACTGGTGCATGAGATTATGCATCCGTAGGGGCAAGACTTTGCATTTTGTGCTGTCAAACTTGATGAGGTTCCTGTTGGTCCACTTCTGCAGCATGTTGAGGTCCTTCTGAATTATAATTTACTAAAGCAAGAGTTTTCTACCAGATACCCTAAGAAAACGGTAGCATTCCCTAAATTACAGTTACATTTCCCCAGGCTCTGGAATCAACTGATCCCAAAAGGATTTATAAAAGCACAGATGTGCTACAACAAGGCTGCGACCTTGTTGGCATCATGAAGATGTGGTGGGATGACTCCTATGACTGGAATGTTAGAATGGAGGGATATAGGGTCTTTAGGAAGGACAAGAAGGGGATATGAGGAGGGCGTGCTGCCCTCTATGTTAACAACCAGCTGGAGTGGATGGAGCACCACCTGGGGATAGATGAGGAGTTGACAGAGAGTTTATGCGTCGGGATTAAAGAGAGGACAGTGACAGGTGACATTACACTGGGGGTCTGCTACAGGTCACCTGACCTAGAAGACTGAGCGAATTAGGCCCTCTGTAGAGAGATAGGAGCAGCCTCAAAGTCACAAGCCCTGCTTCTCATGGGGGGGACTTCAACCACCCTGATATTTGTTAGAAGGACAACACAGCAGGGCGTAAGCAATCCAGAAGGTGCCTGGAATGTGTGGATGATAACTTCCTCCTGCAAGTGACAGAGGAACCAACTAGGAGAGGTGCTATGCTGGACCTTGTTTTCACCAACAAGGAGGGGCTGGTAGGGAACGTGGAGCTCAAGGGCAGCCTTGGCTGCAGTGACCATGAGATGGTGGAGTTCAAAATCCTCAGGGCAGCGAGGAGGGAGTGCAGCAACCTCTCTACCCTGGACTTCAGGAGAGCAGACTTTGGCCTCTTCGGGGATCTGCTAGGCAAAATGCCATGGGATACAGCCCTGGAGGGGAGAGGGGCTCATGAAAGTTGGCTGATATTCAAGGAGCACCTCCTCCAAGCTCAGGAGCGATACAAGAGGAAGCCAGGCAAAAATGCCAGGGGGCCAGCATGGATCAACAAGGAGCTTCTGGACCAACTGAAAACAAAAAAGAAGCCTACAGAGGATGGAAACAAGGACAAGTAGTCTGGGAGGATTACAGATAAATTGTCCAAATGGCCAGGGATCAGGTAAGGCAGGCTAAAGCCCTAACAGAATTAAATCTGGAAATCAAGGGCAACAAGAAAAACTTCTTTAGGTGTGTTGGGGATAAAAGGAAGACTAGGGAAAATGTGGGCCCTCTCTAGGAGGAAACGGGAGACCTGGTTACCCAGAACATGGAGAAGGCTGAGATACTTAATGACATTTTTGCCTCAGTCTTCACTGGCAAGCATACCTTTTTAAGATATGGTGAAATCAACAGAGATTTCAGTGACTGAATAAATCATTCACCACACTGTGATGTTTCGATCTCACTTTACAGCATTTTTTGTTTGTTCGTAGGGTTTTAGTCGAATACGTCATAAAGTAAAACCTTTAAAAATGCATCATTTGCAACAAAAATCTTCAGAGATGGCTGGTCTCAACTAAAGTAAGTTGATGTTACCACAGACCTCATTAAAATTATTTTATTTTTCTTTAAATAGCAAGATAAAGTTTTCATGGAAACTATACAAACTTGAACTAGACTATGGTTTGAGCTTATATTTTTAGAGTGCTATGTAGCTTGAGGATGCTGAATCTCATTATGTGATATATAATCTTATAGCCCAAGAGAGAGATTTGTTGGAAAATTTCTGCACATAACACATACAAATTTTTCTGAAAAAATCATGTTGTCTATATAAATAAATCATGAATGTGGATTACTTTAGTGGTTCTTATGAGGAAGCACATTAAATAGATGTGAACTGCTGTGTTTGATCTTTTTAAAAATGTTTTTTATTTTCCCAGGATTTTTGTGTGTATTCTTTTTGAAATTATTTTTTTTTTCTGAGGTTTGTTTATGAAGATGTGCTTTAAGGAGGATGTAGGAATTTGCAAAGCTTGTTATGGGATGTTTAGAGGAAGAGTGGAAGTTGAGTAAAGAAGGACATCAGGGTAGATCAGAGATAAACCAGAGTGGAAAATTGGAGAGGGGAGGGGATGCTGATCAGTGCATTTTTGTGCCTAAGCCCCAGATACACCCTCCATCTCTCTTCTACCTTCTTGTTAAACTGTAGTCCTGAGTATTTTCATGTGTGTTCTCTAGTGCATAAGTGCACATATGGATGTACATGTGTATATATGTGAAACTGTTAGAGAACTTCCAGTGGAGAGTATGGATGAGGGGTCAGGAGACCAGCATCTAGAGGAACTGGGATCTGAGGTCCGCTCCTGGGCAGACCAATTGTATAGGGACAGCTACTAGAGAGGTCCATGTGCATGAATTTCTATCCTGATTAACCAAACAAAAGGAACAGGCAAGTCTATGTTATTAATTTCTATGGGAGTGTTGTTTGCGTTCACATAGGTTTTAGAGATCATCAAAGTCTTTTGTAGTGGAAGAGAGAGAAAAACTCTGCTGAGCACCCAGGCTAGCTTATGCCTGGTATAGCCACCTTATGCAGCTTATGAAGGCAGAGCCATGAAAGGGAAGCCAGCTTCCCTAAACAATCACTTCTATTTTCTATAAGAAAACTTGTGAAAAGGCTTACAAAATCTATACTTGAAATGTCCTTTACATCTAGTTACAACCAAAGGTTTGGTTTATGAAGGAAAATCTGCATGCCAGTGGGAACAGAGACATAACCGGATGTTATGTAATATAATTAAATATGAAACTTTACATGACTTATATCTTAGCATAGATTTTTTTTTCAATATGCTTATAAAATTTTTATAATGTAAAAATGTTTCATATAAAAGTTGATTCATGCAAAAAGCTTCACAAAAACCCAAAGACAAAACTGGATGTCTATAACCGTGAATTAAGATCTGGAAATAAAGTGAACCCAGCAAAATGCTACTTGCTGCCAAGGTGCATGTCTTCTTGGTTCTCTCTTACAATGTTTCCTCTGTAGAATCAGGAATATATTGTTTGGGTTTTTTTTGGCTTGTAATAGTTTGACAAGGTATTATATAAACTGTAAAAGGTCCTTTCATTTCATATTTTTCCCTTTGAATTTAGTGCCTGAGTTATAAGCTTGTTATCTCTTCTACTTGCAGAAGAGATTAAAAGCCCTTTCAGAGCAAGCTCTTGATTTACTTATCATTCCTGCCCTTTTCTGTTTTAACATATTCAGGCATTTCTTTAAACTAGCATAACAAAATATCATATTAATCACTGGATTTTTGTTGTGTGATGTAGCTGTGTAGTGGCCAGAAACCTAGTGCTCACCAGCCACTCACTCATCCCATGAGAGAGGATGAGGGGGATAATCAGAAGAATAAAACTATGAAAAACTTGTGGGTCAAGATAAAGACAGTTTAATAAGTGAAGAAAAAAAGAGAAAGAAAACCAAGTGATGCAGAGGCAATCATTTACCACCTCCCACTAGCAGACTGATGCCTAGCCAGTTTTCAAGCAATGGATACTTTGGAAAGACTCCACCCTCAAGTCTTATTGCTGAACATGCTGATAGATGGCACGGAATACCACGTTGGTCAGTTTGGATCAGCTGTCCCATTGGTGACACTTCCCTCTTTCCCACCCCTAGCCTATTCGCTGTAGGGACAGAGTAGAAAACCAAAAAGGTTTTTATCCTGTGCAAGCACTGCTCAGCAATAGCCAAAACATTTGTTATCAATACTTCTTTAGTCATAAATGTAAAACACATGACCATACAGGCTGCTATGAGAAGTGTGGCTTGCAGGTAGAGGGAGGTGATTCTCCCCCTCTACTCCGCTCTTGTGATACCCCACCTGGAGTACTGCGTCCAGCATAAGAAAGATATGGACCTGCTTGAGCACATTCAGAAGAGGGCCACAAAGATGATCCAGGGATTGGAGCATCTCTTTTATGAGGACAGGCTGAGAGAGCTAGAGTTGTTTAGCCTAAAGAAAAGAAGGCTCCAGGGAGACATTATAATAGCCTTCCAGTACTTAAAGGAGGCCTATAGGAAAGGTGGAGAGGGACGGTTTATCAGGTAATATAGTAATAGGATGAGCGGTAATGTCTTTAAACTGAAAGAGAGTAGATTTAGATTAGCTATTAGGAAGAAGTTCTTTATTGTGAGAGTAGTGAGGCACTGGAACAGGTTGCCTGGAGAAGCTGCAGATGCCTCATCCCTAGAAATGTCCAAGGCCAGGATGAATTAAGCTTTCAGCAACCTGGTCTAGGGGGAGGTGTCTCTGCTTATGGCAGAGAGGTTAAAACAAGATGATCTTTAAGGTCCCTTCCAACTCAAACCATTCTATATGATTGTGTGAGGAAAATTAACTCCATTCCAGCCAGACTCAGTACAAGATGCTAGACCAACAGATGAGTTTTATGCCCTATTCACCCTGTAGGACATAGGTCTACCAAATTGTTCTAAAAGCCTTTGCCTTCAGCCTAGCCCTTATTCCTCAGGCTATCTGTACTTTAAATACTTTTTACCCCAGTGTTAGTATGATCTGTTTAGTCTTGTACCATAGCTTACTTCTTAAAAGTACACAATAGATGTAAGGAGGAAAGTTGGCACAGAGTTTTTAAACACACTAATGTTTCTCCAGTTAAGGAATAAACCTTTATAATTTACAGACCATTAAAAACATATTTCTCAATTCTGTATGCCTTTCTTCAGCTCCTGTTTTCCATACAGTATCTTTGTAGAAGGATGAGTGGTTGTATTCAGAACAAGAGGGTTTTCATTTATTTCATCAGAGTCTTGGGCTCCCCCTTCTCTTCTTTCTCTCAAATAACCTGAGCTACAACTCAGCTACAACTCTTTATAGAATCCCAGTGCTTCTGCCTGGTAACTCTAGTCACATCATGAGACTACAGACCTCTGCGTCGTGATTTTATTGCCAAAGCCATCTCTTTCTCATACCTAATACAATGTTGATGCTTTCCACACCTCTCCCCCTCTCTTTTTTTAATAGAAGCAAGACTGAAGACTGAGATGTTGAATATAGGATTCTCTCTCTTGAATAACCCTCAATTTTTAGGGCTGTATTACTGCTGTGTTAGATTTGTAGTTCCAACCGAAATTGAAAAGGCATGTGAGAAGCTAAAGTTTTTTATATATACCTACAGACACTCTCCCCAAAATAACATAGTGAACTGTCACATACAAATCAGCCTCTTTCATGGAATTTGAGTTTTCTTTCCTCAATTAAAAGACAAAGATTTACAGTGCTTGATCCTCACTTACAAGGCTTCCTATACATCATACTGACAACATACGTGATGTTTAAACCTTTCTAAAACTCAGGCTAAACAGTCAAACAAAATGCAAGTATTTAAATACGAATCAGACTTGACATGTTTTAGTTTTTTGTTCACTCCATGACAGGATAGGGGAGAGAACTGGAAGAGTAAAAGTGAGAAAACTCATGGGTTGAAATAAAAACAGTTTAATAGGTAAAGCAAAAGCCACACACACAAGCAAGGCAAACAAGGAATTAATTCACTACTTCCCATCAGCAGACAGATATTCATCCATGTCCAGGAAAGCGGGACTCCATCTCACTTAACGGTTAAACACCATCACTCTGAATGTCCCCTTCTTCCTTCTTTTTCCCCCAGTTTTATATGCTGAGCATGATATCATATGGTATGGAATATCCCTTTGTTCAGCTGGGTCAGCTGTCCCATCTGTGCCCCCTCCCAACTTCTTCTGCACCCCCAGCCTACTTGCTGGTGGTGTGGTGTGAGAGGTGGAAAGGCCTTAACTCTGTGTAAGCACTGCTCAGCAGTAACTAAAGCATCCCTGTGTTATCAACACTGTTTCCAGCACAGATCCAAAGTATAGCTCCATACTAGCTATTATAAAGAAAATTAACTCTATCCCAGCCAAAACCAGCACAGTTTTGCAAACTCTAAAAAAAACCCCTCTTCTCTTTCCCAAGAAATTATATTATTTGGCTCTGTTTCTATTCATGCTATTTAACTTTGAGGTGAGTTTTATGTCTTTTTCCAAGTGTAGTCCTCTACAAATTAGATGCCTAGCAAGTAAAGCTAGAAAGATTTTGCATGAAAACATTAAAGATGTAAAAGTGGTTTGACTTAGTGGAGTGGAGAATGATATAGGTTCAAGTGGCTTTTAACTTCTTAGAGCTATAGCTTAGTTCTATATTTTTAATAGTGGCAGCATGTTCATTTCATTGAATAATGACATCCTTCTGAAAAAGTGATAAGAAGAGTCATGGAACATTTGAGTAAGCACTGCTGATTTGTGGTTGCAGCTCTCGATGCCTGCAGTGTAACTGCCAAGCAGAATTACTGTATCTGTTGTTTATTACACTCCAAATGATTGACCTATGTGAATCCTCCTTACCTTGAGCCAAACAAACTGCTGACTTAGTTCTAACTTCTAGTAAGTAAAACAGTGACTTTGGAGCCAGTTCAACACTCTTAGTTAAACCTGCATCAAATACATTCCCTACTTCCATTAGGACTGTCATTTGAAAGTAACTGACTGGAACATAAAATAATTGTCTTTTCTTGCTTTCTCTGCAGATTGCAGATTGTCCAATCACTTTTTTTTTTTTTTTCTCTGAATAGAATGATGACAGGGGTAAATTTGCACATACTGACTCCAAAGCTGTTTAAGAGCATTGAACAAAATACATTTTTTTTGTCTGAGGAACATTAATAAACAACATTTGAGATTTTACTGTTCATTTGAAATGGCCTTTGAAATGACTGATGAGTAATTAGAGCATATTATAGGTTTTTTCAGCTGCGAAGACATCAATGTTTTCACTCCATATAACTCGTAAAAAATTCTAATAGGGAAGAAAGAGCTGGAGAGAAGAAAAAACAAAGGAGAAAAAAAAGAAATGAAGGAAATAAAGCTTTTAAAAAGATCTGAATTTCCTTGTATGACTGAGGTCCATCCTAGGACTTTCAGAAGATCTACTAAACTTTGCTGGACTTGTCATTTTCATATAGTATATAATGAGTGTATATGGAACATTATATAATGAATTTAGAATATAAGACATTACAGAAGGAAAAGCTATAGCTACCCAGGGACAGTAATCAAATTGTAAGCAATGTAAAAAGATCTAGAAACTTTATTTTTTTATTGGAAAGCGGCTCTAATTTACCCTGAATTATCAGTAAAAAAGTTAAAGAGAAGTTGAAAATAATTTTCCTAAGAACTAGCACACTTACAAAATTTGTGGGGCCATTGATGGGTGTAAACTAGATGGACATATATGGCTGCTGGCTTTGTTTTAGAATGGAGAAGCAGGAGGTTGATGAGGTCATCTCCCATGGTCCCATTCTCTCAGAATAATTTTGTGATTCTATGACTGATGGGATCTCAGTAAAGAGACAGGGAGACATGAGTCTGACATTTTAAAGGATTTTTTTTTTTTGAGAAACATGAAAAAGAAATTGGAAGGAAACACTTAGAAACTAAAACACCAAAAGTGAAATAAGAAACACAGCAAGAGACAATCATAATATTTTAGTGTTCGTACCATTTTAGTGTCATGTCTTATTTTTTGTGATGTATTGCTATTAAGGACCAAGTAATTATGATCTCAGAAAGTTCTCTTAACATTGAAGTGGTTATCTATATATTCTGCCAAATTCTTAGCAAAAAGCAGATATTACTTAGATCTTCATATATTTATCTAAGATATCAAATGATATTGTCCTGGAAAGGTAAGCTTCTTCTCCCTTACAGAAGGAGACTCGTATAGTCACAACTATCAAATCACATAGGAAAGGACAGGCACAAATAAAATAGTCTGCAAATCCCCCTAAAATCTCTTTTCATTTGGAACAACTGCATTCAACTCTGGAAATTAGTCCTGAGGGAAGCCTGGATAAAAGCGGACTGTTTGTCTTCCACTTCTCAGTCTTTCAGTACGTACTGCACTTTTATCTTATCTGCATTTCTTTAATTTCCTTGATGTTTGCATTTATTTATTTATTTGTTTGGTTGTTATGGCTTAGCATTTGCAATCTGGATATATGTATGAAGAATTCATGTCCTAGAAAGATTTTGAGGTAAAATTTTTGGAAGTCAGACTTTGTGGTAGTAATTTAAACTTTTCTGAGTTGCATGTTATTCTCTATATTCTCTTGGAATGTATTGTGTCGGAAGAAAGGATAGAAAGGTTAATAAAAACTTACATTAAGTTACACTATGTGGGAACAAAACAAAATAAAAACTTGAAAGATGAGGGGTAGGGGGAAAGAGAAAACTAATAAAGATTAATGCTGCTGATAAGTAAATCCATGGCAGCTTAGGAACTTTTCTATTGTTATTGATTTTACCTAGAAGGCTTTCAAATGTTATAGTGATGGAGCAGAAGAAAACCTGAGTGGTATCAAGAAAAAGGTGAGGAGGATAACTGGAAAAGAATGAACTTGGCTAAGACACATGGCAAAAGCTAACAAAAGCTAATTAAAAGAACAGAAGACTTTAAAAATAGAAACAATTTGGGGGAATTTGAAAGAGTAGAAGTGAGCAAGAAAAGTGTACAAGGAAAGATCCCCAGAAAAGAACACAAGCAGTAGATAAGGAAGATTATTTCTTTAATCAGCATAGCATTCTTCTTCCTTTGAGTAAAAAGTGTAAGATAAGTATATAAGCAATATAGTGTAATATAATAAAAGGACAATATAAATGCATATGCAGAGAAGACTATCAGAGATATTTCCTTCTTAGACTAGAGGGGTTTTTGTAATTATTTTTTGTAAGGAAGAGGGAAATAGGTGAAAAAGAAAAGTTAAAAATGACATTACGTTATTTAGTTAACTGAATTACAATTGGACCAGTACACAAAAAGATCAAATAACCTGATGTACTTGTGTAATAAAAAGAAATATGGTACCTTGTAATTTAACGTAGCTTAAAATATTCATGATGTAAGTTTAAGTATACATACCAAGTTCATCTGTAAAAATGTCTAAAATAGCTCAAGTGAAGGTACTTAAGTTAAAAAATAATTATTTTTTAAATGAATAGCTGTATGCCAATAAACTGAAGCAGCACTCAACGATTTACTACATTGACATTAGATAAGCTGAGGTAAAACTTGAGGTGCCCTACAGGAATCTGCACTTTCAAACTGAATTTAAGAACTATATCTGAAAACCTTGCAGATCCAACTTGTTCCTATAAGATGTTTATAAGAGTTTGACACTTCAATACTTTTGAGGCAATACTTTTATTTTTAACAGAAACAGAACTATGTTGCAGTTTCTCTCCGTTAACTATATCATAAAACAAGCAAAGAATCATTATTTGAATTGTAAATCCACAAGAGTTAAATGCACCCTCTATTTAGTAAAACATGGCCAAAAATTTGCAGAAGAGCAGTTCTAGCTCAGGATCCTGCTTCTATAGTAGGTAGCAGAAGGCAGCAACTCTTCTGCTACTTTTTGTTGCCTCAGTGGGATAGCGACTGTCAGTCCCAACTTCTTTCCTAACAGATAAGAGAACATAATTAGTCCAAGATGGTTTGTCTATTTTTAAAATATTCTCTCCATCATTACTATGAATGACAAGTTAGATGACAGACTCCAGTGCAGTATTACAATCACCTTCATCATCTTCTCCTAGGATGCTACAAAGTGGTCCCAAAACCTCATGAACAGCTACACGGAGAAAGACTTTCACTGTCTGACAAAGAAAACATATAGTCATTGATCTTTTTTCCCCTACTGCATAGATGCTGGGTAGTCAAATACAAGGATGACATTTTTGTGTCTTCCTTTTTAGCTCCATCATTTTTTTCTGATTTTACTCCCAGTTACGAATGTCTTGATTTGCCTCCTTTTTTATTAACAAGCCAAAAGGTAGGTGCAGGATCTTTTCTCAGATTTTATTTTCTCCCTCAGCCCCCTATACATATTATATCTTACTCTGTTATTTTCCCTTGCAATGCAGCCACAAGTGGTATTTCATTTCTTTTACCCTTCTTGAATATTTGTTTCCTTTTCTTACTTGTATGAGTCTTTATTCACTACATATTTTCACATTATACCTTCCTCTCTCTATTAACTGCTTCTACTGGCCTACTGAGGCCACACCTTGAATACTGTGTTCAGTTTTGGGCCCCTCAGTACAAGAAGGACGTTGAGTTGCTGGAGCACATCCAGAGAAGGGCAATGAAGCTGGTAAAGGATTTGGAGAACAAGTCTTATAAGGAGCAGCTGAAGGAACTGGGATTGTTTAGTCTAGAGAAGAGGAGTCTGAGGGGAGATCTCATTGCTCTCTACAACTACCTGAAAGGAGGTTGTAGGGAGGTGGGTGTTGGTCTCTTCTCCCAAGTAATTAGTGATAGGACAAGAGGAAACAGCCTAATCAGGGGAAGTTTAGGTTGGATTTTAGGAAACACTTCTTTACTGAAAGAGTGGTCAAGCACTGGAATAGGCTGCCCAAGGAAGTGGTGGAGTCACCACCCCTGGAGAAGTTCAAAGAATGTGTAGATGTGGCACTTCAGGACATGGTTTAGTGGACATGGTGGTGTTAGGTTGATGGTTGGACTTGATGATCTTGGAGGTCTCTTCCAACCTTAAAGATTCTATGATTCTATGACACTTGAATGGGCAAGAAAATAAACCAAAAAAAGTAATGTAGTTTTGCTATCACCTTGAAATTCCTGGAACATTAACTCTTTTTCCAAGACCAACAAGTTCATGAAGAATGTACCAAGTCACCAATAGCCTCTCAGAGTCCGTGGAGATCACTTGGTGAACATTAGTACAGAGGATGTCTAGAGTGGCTGTACTTCTATAGTAGCCTTATTACTCCGACAGCTGTGCTATTCAGGAGTGGCTGATCATGGATGAGATCAAATGACTGAGAGAAAGTCTGCTGACCATGACATGACTTCCTGGTGGATATTTGTTGAGACTTCCACATTGATGTTCCACTCTTTACTATGACTGTATGGAAATGAATTGGACATATGAGTTTAACACATTTCATGGACAATAGTTCTGCCTTGATGCCCTGATGAAGATGGAGTGGTTCTCTTTAAGTGTGTTTCATGCCATCCAGGTACACTTGCTGCTCTTTTGAGCATCTATTCTGACACTAATGATCTATCTTGGTTACTGGTTTAAACCAGGTTATAGACTTCCACGAGATGTAACAAATTTACTTTGTCTATAATATTATGTATTGTTTATTAAGTCAAAATACAAAGAAATGTATTGTGAAAATTTATTAAAACGTGGAATTTACCACTGAGACAGACACATGCTCAAGCTGTATTATATAAGATTTGAAGGAAACCAAAAGACCACATAATTTATTTCTTCAAGGATTTAGTATTTTTTTATTGATTTCTTTCCTCTAATTCCAGGACTGCTTTCATTTTCCTGGTAGAAGTCTTCTGTCTGTGACTTTGCTTCCTCTTGATACCTCTGTTAATTTGCCTGAAAACTATCAGATTTGCTCACTTTCAGGTTACACTGCATACACATTCAGGTCAACCCTTGCTTTCCCATAGTTTACTGTTCTGAGATCTTCCATCATGTATTTTGCTTTCTTTGAGTCCTAACTCTCACAGCTCCAAAATATGGGACTTCCTATAGACTCTGATATTAAAATCAGAACATACTTTCTGGTGTAATCAATGTTTCAGCATTTGATCTTTGTTTCAGCCTTTGCAGAGAACTCAATTTCTTCCTCAATCCTTTCCTCAGTCAGGTTTCTGCTGTGCCAAGCATTTTCCCTGTGAAACAATGTTTAGGAGAATAGGTTGAGTTTCTTCCAAAATACTAATAAATGTTATGCTCTTTTTTTACAGACATAAACAATTTTCAATATCAGTAAACAAATATTTGTGGAATTAAACATTTCTTTCATGGATGCTGGACTGTAAATTTCTCTGCAATCTCTGTCAGAAAAAAAAACCCAACATAATTTGTCTCTGCATAAATGTGATTTTATATTCCAATACACTGCTCTTCAAAAGAATTACAGGCAGAGAATGAGTGCCAAGCACAAAAAAACCCCACTGTCATAAGAATCTATACAGAATGATATCAAAATAAGTGTGCCACAGTCACCTACAGAAGTTGCTTCTAGTCCATCTTGAATTTTACGTTTAAGAAACTAACATTCCCTGTCTGAATTTGCCTCACACTTTTAAACTTAATAAAAACCTGTTCAACAAAAAGACAAAACACACTACTAACTTTCCCTTAGCTCCCTAACCTTTCATTTTCTCTGATAGTCAAATTTTCCTCAGAAACACTTTCGCTCCTAATAATGTCACATAACTTTACTAGCGTGCATAGTTAGAAGAACCATATGATACAATTCTGAAACACTACTCTATATTGTCTTTTTTTTTTTTTCAAATAATTGTTCTCTTTATACATATTCATAAATAAACTAATTATCTTTCTTGATCATATAACACTAATTTGTGGTGATTTGGTCTGCTAAAACAAGAAAAAAGGTGTTAGTTTGGAGTTCATAAAGTGCAACGGGAAATTTAGCATTTAATTTCCATCTTACAGATACAAAAACCACATACACTCGGAGAAATACCCCATCTCACTCTACTTAATAAGGTGGCTTTGCAAAGAAAAATCTGGCCAGCACTATTTTTTCACATATTCATTCTTGCCTTGACTCTTTCAATTACTTTAAGTGTTACATTTCCTGATGGCAACATGATTTTGAACAAAAGAAGCAAAGAAAACCAATATTTTTCTACTTTTGAATTCTACTGGCAAAATCAAAGTATAGAGTAAATACTACTGAGGAGTAGATTCTTTCATAAGGGCAAATTGTTATCATAATGCTTTGTTGAATTATTTTTTTAATTTGCCTCTTACTTAAAAAGTTAGACCAGAAGAGGGTATGTCAGTTCAAATATATCATAAAGGAAGGTGTTTATACTGGCAGTTTAAAAGCTGATCACTGTAGATGGATTGCTTCTGCAGTTATAACAGTAAGACAAATAATAAAATAAGAAGAAAATTTTTAAAAGTAGATAAATCATTTTACTAACCCACAATACTAAATGCTTCTTAATTCCTTAACAATGAAGAGTAAAAGTCTGTTGCTGTAAACAAACAAGCTATAAGACTTCATCATTAACATGCAGATAAAACAAAACATTCAAGTTTTGATGAAAATAGGGGAATTTCCTTTTATAACGTGTGCTTGAATCAGAAATGTGCCAGAGATAAGGAAAGTGAGCAGTTAGATTCTCCCTTGAAGCATTAAAATATACCTCCTACTCATTACAATAGGAATTAAAGCAGTTTTTATGTAATCAAAGTGTCATGGGAAGTTTCCAGCCTCCATATGTGAAATTCTTAAAACATTCTCAAAAGACAAAAGAGAATAATACAATAAAAGACTTGGAAAGTAAAAGAAATACATGCAATTTTTCTTACACGCTATCCAGGGTATATGATCAATATATATTATTATATGTGATGCAATATATGTGATCAAAATCCACATTTCCAGAAACAAAGATTTTACATTATTGTGATAATTACCAACCACACTGGATTTTTGAACTTCTCTACTTTTTCCATTATGTTATCAGAGTGATTCTTCTATTACATTGGAATCCTTGGATGAAAGCAAGCTGTGTTTGTTATATGCTCCAACCTGTCATTGGACGGTAGTGGGTATCTTAACTGTCTTAATGGCTCCTGGTTGCCCAATACCATTTATTCTCCATCCACCAGCTTCACAAATGCTTTCAAGGACAAATAGGTGTATCTTAGTATAAATTTTGCAACTGCAAGATTGCAAAAGCTGTACTTCAGAAAATGATAAGAAATTGTCAGCAAATCAATGTATAATCCAAGGCCATAATTACTCTAAATTTAATTTGTCATCTTCTAGTATAAGATCAGGAACAAAGCAATAACAGCAGCTTAATCTGAAAAACGCAAATGAACTGGCAGGCACTTAGAGTTATGAGTGATTCACTACAAATAACCTTAGCAACAGAAACAGGAAGGATCATAAAATCAGAGAATGGTCAGGGTTGGAAGGGACCTTTAAAAGTCATCTAGTCCAATGCCCCTGCAAGGAGCAGGGACATCTTCAGCTAGATCAGGTTGCTCAGAGCACCGTTAAACCTGGCCTTGAATGTTTCCAGGAATGGGGCATCTACCACCTCTCTGGGCAACCTGTTCACCACTCTTATTGTCCAGTCTGAATCTGCTTTGTTCTATTTTAAAACCATTACCCCTTGTCCTATCACAACAGGCCCTGCTGAAGAGTTTCTCCCCATCTTTCTTAGAAGCCCACTTTAACTACTGAAAGGCCACAATAAGGTCTTCCTGGAGCCTCCTCTTCTCCAGGCTGAACAGCTCCAACTCTCTCAGCCTGTCCTCATAGGAGAAGTGTTCCATCCCTTTGATAATTTTTGTGGACCTCCTCTGGACTCACTCCAACAAGTCCATGGCTTTCCTGTACTGAGAGCTCCAGAGCTGGATGCAATACTCCAAATGGGGTCACATGAGAGTGGAGCAGAGGGGGAAAATCACCTCCCTTGACCTGATGGCCACACAGTTCTTTTGATGCATCCCTGGTTGCCCAGCCTTCTGTGCTGTGAGCGCACATTGATGGCTCATACGCATCTTTTAGTCCACCAGGAGGAAGGAAAGAAGGAGGGAAGTAAAGAGGTAAGAGAGGAAGGGAAGGAAAAAGGAAGGGAAGGAGGATAGGAAAGATAGAGGGAGGGAGGAAAGGAGGGAGGAAAGGAGGGAGGGAAGGAGGGAAGGAGGGAGGGAGGGACGGAGGGAGGGAGGAAGGGA
>JAAGAY010145116.1:0-27174 GCA_011801015.1 Ardeotis arabs
TTATTCTGATGGCCACAGTCCAGGCTCTGACTAATGGTTTTGAAATGTTGAGGATAGAAGTTAAACAGGCATCTAGATCCCGGACCCCACTAGGGAACCCCTGATTAGCACGTGGAGGGTGAAAAGCAAGGGAAGCGCTGAAACTTGAAACCTAGCCAAGAGCATAAAACCCACAGGGCTTGTGGCTATTGCAGGTAATAACAAAGGGACGGTGTCCATAGGAGGGTAGAAGAGACGGTTCAGGGAAGGGCAAGTCAAGAAACCAGAAGAGTGAGGAGGCAGATAGAGGGGTCTGGCATGAGAGGGCTTGCTGCACATTTCGGTCATGACTTAGGGAGGACACGGTGACTGAGTAATGGATCTGCACTGAGACTTGCCAATACAGGCACCTCGGTCATTGCTGCGTAGGACCATGCAGAAGAATGATGGTTGATGCAAATGGAAGCCCTGAAAAGCCAAAGTGCCTGTTCAGAAAGCTAATGGGTAAGAACATTACAAAACCTGGCAAACACTGCTGGGAGTTTGTTTTCTAGTTTTATTGAAGGAAGTTTCTCAGGTTTCCAGAATGCTGTGCTCTTCTATGCTGTCTAATTTCTCATTATGCATCTTTCTTTTTTTAACTTATAAACTGAACATAAACCAAGGATTTCTCCAACAATCTGGCAAACTCTGGTGACTTTGGGGCAAAAGCTCTGTAGCATTCTAGTGCTCTTTGACTCTGTCCCACACATCTCAAAAAGTTGTTTGTTTTTAAGTTTCTGTAGTAGAAGTATATGCTGTTAAGCATATCCCTGGCACAGCTGAGATCATCTGAGGTTTTGCTATAATTACGTTACAAAGATTATCTGGATCCTGATGTAATTATTCAGTTTAAAACCATCATGGAGCAAAAACATGCAGATGTTCAGGACTTCTTCAAGTCAGAGTTGTATTCTGTTTTTTTTAGGTTTGTAAGAAACCAAGTTTTGTAGCTGTACTATCTGAGGAGTAAGGAGACGTTCAAAGAGAAAAGGTAGTAAATATCAGAAATGGAAGCATCTTATTAGGCCATGAGTGAAGAATTATGACCTGTGCTAGGAGTACAGGCAGCTCTCTCATTTAAGTCAAATGTATTTTCTACATGGTGAGACCATGGTACTTTCTGTCAGAGTACAGCTCAAGAAGATCTCTCATCACTGTCAAAAGTCCTTGGAGAGGAAGTTTCCTTGCTTTGCCTCTTGCAGAGGTTTTGCTGCTTGCTTTATTTATGAGACCAACCAAATCCAGGCACAGTTCGCTGGACATTATACAAACAGCAGGGTAAGAGACAATCTTCCTGCCTTGAAGAGATAGTATACAAATAGACAAAATGGGAAGGGAAGAGGGGTAGTATGTAGCTGTCAATGTTGTGATGATAAATGATATATTATTTCTCCCATTTTGGCAGTGGAATATTATTCAGGGATTAGAAAGACAAGGAGAAGGGGGAGATTTGTGGGAAACAATAGGGGAGGAGAGGAAGATAAGAAGGGCAGCTGTGGAGCACAACAGAGGTAAAGGGACTGAGATGAGAGTGGAACCAGCTTGGATCAAGCAGCCAGTTGTCAAGGGCTGTTTAAGTCCAGTCAGAATTGAGAAAATATTTTTGATATCAGCAGTCCATTCTTCAGCTTTTTCTACAGCTGCCCTGCTGGCTTCCGTGCCTGTTTGTTGCCTCCTTGCAGTTTCTTTTGCAAAGCTCACATGACTCGAGTCAGAGGAGATCACCCCCATGGGACAGACATCGCCTTTGATGGTGGGTTGTCCAAGCCCCTGCATGGCGTGCTGCTCGGCAGGGGAACGGGTTGTGGCAGCTGGGACTCCCACCCTCTCCTTTCCTCTAGGCTGAACCTCGAGAAGCTGTTCTCACATCTTGAGTGAGAAAGCTCAAGGCTTTTAAGTGTACAGAATGTATTTTGCACTTGAGTGACAAATGTGGCATGGTATGCAGGATTTATAAGTGTTACAAAAATAAATTGACTCTTTTTATATCCAGTGCATTAGAAGGTTATGAATAGGATTTAAATTGCAATTCTGAAAGTATGTCTGCTAATGATATGACAGGTGCATGTGTCACAACAGCAATGTAACAGTTACAGCAGTCATAAGAATAATTTATTTAATGAAAATTGCTGAATAGTTCAACTCAAAAGCCAGGAAAATTGCTAAAAAACAGCATCTCTGAAAATCTCTCTTTATTGTCCTCATTAGACGTCTCAGTCAAATGACAAATCAAAAGTGCCCCCCATGTCAGGACTGGCAGCTTAGGGCTTCTGAATACATATTCCTAAATTAAGTGTTTTGTCTCTGCCAAGCACTTATAATTAAAAAGAATACTGGGAAGTTTGTTTACTTTTCTAGAATTGTAAATTCATTTAAATCATTGTAGACTTTTTCATGTGATCTCATTCAGAGGCAAGAAGATTAGTTCAACTTACTGCAATACAGGAAAAACGACAGTAGAAATCTAGCCCTTGATTTTTGATATATTTAAATTCATTTAAAAGCTTAAGATTTTTTTATTAAGTTCAAAATATGGATACTAGATTATTTGATCTGTATTTTTAGATTCTGGCTAAGAAAGTGCATTGCTTGAGAACAGCTAAGTAGTGTAAAAGTCTTTCTTCATCCTGTACCTCGTCTCGTATATTCCAAAAACTTTTTATGTATTAAAGTGGCTGTCTTTCCCTTCACTCCCTTCACCCATCAAAACCAATTCCATAATATTTTTTCACAATCTGTGTCACTAAATGCAGATTTTTGAAATTTGTCCTTGGTTTTCCTAGCTCGGATGCATTTGAAAAACAATTAAAAGCACTCAAAGGAACAAAACTAATACAAGTAGAACTATACTTTGTCAGAAATACAATGTCAATGTTTGAAATTTTCAAAAGCAGTTGAAAATGGTTTAAATTACATAGAAGCATGGTCCTAAGTCCTTTTTTTTTTTTTTTTGAGGGAAATGGGCTTGTTAACAGAAGCAAATAAAAAAGGGAAAGTGTTTTTTAGGTTTTTCAGTGGAAAGAGTGATATAAACAGACACATGATAGTAGAACTGATTAAATAACAAAAAACAATGTTAATTCTGAAATGATATTTTTATCTTGAGAACTGGGTGAATTACCTCAGAATTTGAAATGAACTGTAGATTTTGTCCTTCTGTGTATCTCTAGTGCTTTTAGGATTGTTTTGGAGGCAATTAAGGTAATAGATGCACAGCTTGGCTGTGAAGAGTAAAGGATGCTTCCAGATAAACTCTGTTAAGAGTTCTTGACCTCACATTCCGCTAATACATAGACTTGTGCTAAATCTGCTAAGTGCCCTTAAAAAATGAAAGTTTTGTAAACTTAGGAATAGGTAGAGGATAATATGTAAAAGCTCAATCTCCTGTTACTGTCCAAGCGTATCTGGGTCCAGGATTTCTCCCAGAGCTCCAGACTTGGTCAGTAAATACCAGCAAACAAAAGCTGGTGTGCAGATACAGAAACCTGTCCTGAGGCAAGGCAACTTTCCAAAACCTAAAAATAAAGCTATTTCAAGGAAAAAGATCTGAGAAACTTACCCTGAGCAGAAATCTTCCCCCTTCAGGGGAACTAGAGATGTGATAATTCAGTGAGACTTCTCTGGTTTTAATGGTTTGGTATTGACTAGTAAAGGAAAGACTGATAGCGTTAGGAAGAAGGGAGGGAAGAAGGAGGGAAGTTCTTCTACTTGGGAAAAAAAAAGAAAGCATGACAGTCATATACAAAAGATGTTTCTGTGTCTAACTCACCTTTTTGAAGACTGACATAATTTTATGGTCAAAAGCTATATAGTGTTCACTTAATTTATGGGTATTAGTTTCCTTTAGATCTATAGATTAAATCTAAAGTTTCATTTAGATTATATTTCATATAATATAATGAGTTCCTGTATTACAAAACTTATTTTGGCTTATTTCCTTTTCCCGAGTTGGTAGATGAATGGCACTTAATAACCACACAAATCAGTTTGGTATGCAGGGCATCAAATAAGGTGTCATGGCACTGGTCAACACGGCCTGATGTACCCAAACTCTGTGGGCTCGTACAAGATCACATCCATACAGGTCTGTCAGTGTCAGAGTTATCCCTTTGTCTGAGCAAGGAGACACAGATCCATGACCTCTTTTAAATGCGGCAGGTGCTTGCTCTTCTCCCTCCAGGAGAAACTTACAGCTCTGCAGCACACCACTCAGCTTATCCATCATGTCTCCTTGAGGGCTGCCTTCTGTTGGATATGAACAAAATCACTCTGCCTTTCCATGTGGGACACGCCATGCTTCTGGGGGCCTAGTCAGGATTTTTTATAAAACTGCAGGTGTGCGCGGCCTCTTTGTTTCCCAAGGAGACCCCTCCTTGTGCGTCATGCCGTGGCCGGGCTGTGTCACTTTGCTCAGTGTGATGCGGCTCAAGCTGATGTCTATGGCCCAACTCATGTGGCCACACCAGCGTGCAAGCAGTTCCTCGGAGAGGCACCTGTCAGAAGGAAAGAAAAAATGCACCTCTCCGGCTTATATCCACCTCGGGCCTCATTATAACAAAACGAAGATTGCCAGTTGGACCAAAGTTTAGCTGAGCTGGAAACTCTGATTCTCTGGGAAGAGGTCCAAGACCACCAACCATTGTGTGCGCAGAGCGTTTTACCATCACATCATCAGGATAAGCTGTAATCCCCTTGGTCATGGCTGGACTTGGACCAGGGTGCTTCAGGTGAAAGGTCATGGTTTAAAATTGGCTTGACAAAGTGCCCTGTTCTTCTCCCCTTCCTAATTAATAGTCCTGTCTAGACCCTTCTCATAATCAACTCTTCCCCCTCCTCAGCTGGCCAAGGCCTGCACCTGTTCTCACTCCCCCTAGCAGGCTGTTTTTAATTCACAGCCCCAAAGTCTCCTTTCCATCGGTCCAGGGTTAGGTTGCTGCATTTTCCAGGCAATAGATAAAAAAAAATAAGATTGACAAATTATTTTAGCATATGACTGTCATGCATCATTTATTTAAAAAAAAAAAAAAGGGAAATGGAATTTAAATTACCACATTGCTTTAGGAGCAGTTTGAAATCCGAGTGTAGTGAAGTCATATGTTTTTCATGGGATGGAAAGAGCAGATAATAAGAAATTCTGCAGTTAGCATGATATCAAAGTTGATGGCAAGATACATTTTAGGGTATAGTTGTCATAGATGGAAACATACAACCACAGAAAGAGCAGTTCTACCTTCCTGGGAGAAGATGCTGCAGCACTGCCATCAGCTTGCTCGCATTTGCAGGGTGTGTATCTTCCCAGATACCACCAGGTAGATTCACATTCTTGCTGAAAAGATGGAATAACTTCCTGGAGCCCATAACATGCTCACCTTTATGCAGAGTAAAAGGTTTTTTTACTCTTGGTTTAGTACCATATTTTTCTAGCCTCTTTTTGGTTTGCAAACTCCTAATTTTTTTCCAGCGTACTGACAACAGGCATGCTTTCTAGCTTAAGCTCTCTGAACACGGGGGTTTCATAGACCACAAGCTGAAAACTGGTGTAGTGTGAGGCAGGTTGGTGCTGTGTTTTCGTTTTGCTCTCAGAATCATTAACAGAATAATCTCATCTGATGTTTGTGTTTCCAATTATATATGATAGTAAAAATAGTAAAGATAATACCTTTAGCTGTGAACTAGGATGCTCTTGTGCCAAGTGCTATACAAATACAGAACAAAAAGTTAGTCCCGGCACCAGATTTTAGAGTTCAAGTACAGAGAGGTAGCTGCAGACTGGTGGCGGGGGAGTGGGTAAAGCAAACCAATAAGGGCCGTGCTGGTAGTTCAGCTGCTGTCAAAGATGCTTGTGGGTGTCCTGGTTGTTTACAGGGAGTCTCTTCTAGAAATGAAGGGTTAATGAGAGTGAAACTCTGGTTGAAAATGTAATGAGCAGTCAATGAAGGGAGCGTCATCAGCCAGGGAGCCAGAGCCAGAGGTTCTTGGGAGGGCTTCGGAGGTGTCCCTTGGGGGCCAAGGCAGCTGTGTACTCTGTGTTAGAGGTACAAAGAACAGAGGACAAGTACCAGATGCAACGAGAGGCAGTTTGTTGATTAGAGGGGTACAAACTGCACCGTGCTAGGGTTAACTATAGAGGGCTTAAATCATGGATAATTACCCTGCTTGATCCTTGGCTTTAAATCTTCAAATATTGATCTTAGACAGTATTTGACCCACTCTTCTCTTCCTACTGTCTCCTACGCTGCTTAAACCCCTCCCTTCGGTACCTGCTGGGTACAATTCATCTGCTCTGTCCTTACCCATCTGAAAGCTATAGCTCTGGTGTGGAGTCAGCGTCAAAGCGCTATCTTTACTCAATGGAGAAACAGAGGCAAGCAGCGGATAGTCGTCTACAGAAGCAGGCTCTTACATGGGGTCGGTGAATTATTTCCTCAGCGTCTCTTGTCTATATGACTAATTTTGTCGTGATTGTGTTGACTAAATCCCTTATTAACTTCCTATACATTTTTTAAGCATTAACAACTTAAAAAATGTGGTGAACTTCAAGTTCCCAGGGATACTCAAAACTACTGTTTCTGGAGATAACATATTTTCTGACCCTTGTACAGAACAGAAGAAGAAAAGTTACACTCTATTTCCTGTTCCCAATGTTACCTTCCTAAGAACTGGAAACCATTTCTGTGATGGGAGCTTAGATAGGGAGGGCTGGAGTCTACGGTTGTTGCTATGACCTAAGGAATTTTTCTAAATATCAAGGTTGCAGTATTGGTTTTTGCAAGAAAAGGCGTAGCAGTGATAATGAATACTTTGTTAATATAAAATGTAGTTGTATCTGGAACTGGCCAAACATAAAAATCCATGATAAAAAATGTTTTCTACCCCTAAATGGAAGCAGTGAAAGAAAATAATTAAAAAAAAATCTTTTCCACAGGTTTTCCCACTAGCTCTAGTTCTTATGAGCTTTAAAGTGCAGCATTTATTTGAGTGTCTCCACAGGTACTAATTTAAATGTCAACAAAGCTGATATAAGCATTTAACTGCTGATCACTTTAGCAGTTACTGTGCTTGTCCCAAAATCCCAAACAGTCTCACCAATTTTTCTAGGTGCCAAAGCCTCAGATGTCCCAGTACAGCTGTCAAAAAACTCCTGCTACCTCTCTTCAGCTGTTCTATAATGCTAACATGTGCTTTCAGCAAAAAGGACCGTGACACAAAGACTGTTAAGAAGATTGAAATGTGAGTGGCTTTCAGTGTAGAAGTACCTTAATGAGAAGAAATTAGTAGGTACTAGATGTCTCCTTCATCCACAGAAAAAAAAATAACAATCCGAATAAAAACAAATGAGGATGAGCCAGGTGTATTTAAATCCGGAACAAACCACCTCCTCTCTTTGTGACTTCAAATTGAGATTACTTTGAGGGAAATATTATTTGACACCATGTGCAAGTCATGCTTTAGGAAAATGTTCTTGATTGTGTTTAAAAGGGCTAAGTGGGTAAAATACAATCTTTTACTATGCACAGGAATATTATATTTCTTTCTGATGTGAAGAATTACAAATTATTGCATCAGGTTATCTTCTGTCAGCCTTTCATTAATTTATAGCAGTTCATCGTCTTCACAGTAATTTTCTTTCTAAAATAGCCAATAAACCCTTGACCCTCAAACTAATCCTCCTTATTGTCCTCTGTGAATCTTTTTTCCTGCAACTGTTTTTCATTCCTGCAAAGTTCTTACTGCTGATCTCTGAAGTATTTCCAGCTCTCCAGTGAGTGTTTTCTGGGTTTGTTTTTATTATTCAGGAAAGGTGATCTGTGCCATGTAGTGACACAAGGACATTAAATAACTTTACTGAAGTGCTGCACCTCAGCTGCTCCTACTGACTTCTACAGGACTTTCTGCTTATTGAATCATTGGTAAAGCAGCCTCTATTTACTCAAAGTGTTTATGTTTCAGAGAAGTATTTCAGGAAATACTCAGACTGTACTGAAAGAAATGGAATTTTAACATTTATTTCAACCTGTTCCAATGTTCATCTCATGTTTCCCTGACAGTTTGTCTACTCGATTTGTTCGTGCTTAGTAGATAGTAGAAACAACAGTTCAGTTTTTCTTTCTTCTACGTTTCATGCAGTTACTTTGATTTAAATTCTGCAATTAGACAGAGGTGGAATATTCCTGAAAGGTTCTGCAAATTCTAGTAACCTATTTTTTTAAAAAAGGCAATTAAAATCCAAAAAACCTCTTAAATTAAAACTACTTTCCTGTGTGGTTTCTAGGACATGTAAAATTACTCTGACAACACTTGCATTTGCCAGATAAGAAGCTCATTAACTACACATTTGGTTATGTACAAATAAACTTTTTGTTCAGATGGAGAAGACAACACTAGGGAATTTTACCCTTTTTAAAGGTAAGATTGAACTTAAGTAATTCCATCTTTTAAAAAGATGTTTGCATGCAAAGCACGATTTCTTCATATGAGTGTCTTCCTGTTTGCTTACTCAGAGTTGTTTCACCAATTATGATAACGACACTCAATACAGAAATTATGTGGCTACAACTCAGTTTTATGGCATCGTGATAGAAATTGCCCATTTATAACCACTTATTTTCAAGCAGTAATTATCACAAGACACCCGGAGTGAAATCCTATTCCTGTAAATGCTGGAAGGTATACGGCAGTGCAGTGTGTACAGTGATGATGATTTTACAGTCATGGTGTCACTCCAGCATTCAGTTGAGTTATACTAAAGCCTTTATCTGTTTTTGAGCTGGAATTATTAAGATAGTTTCTGAACAACACAAGTGCTAAATGACTGCACTGTGTCTTGGGTAATGTCTAGTCCTCAGCATTAAACTTTGGACAGCAAATGTCTTAATTTGACTTCTTCTGCTTCTTGAAGATATACGTATTCTGTAAATTGCACATGGTAAGTAATTGCAATTGTATAACCATGCACTTCTACAAGAGCTTTTCATAAGTGAATCTCAAAATGTTTGGAAGTTGGTACCTGAATAAACACAAAGAATTCTGGATTCTGCTCTGCAGAAGAATCTTTTTCTGAAGATTAATTGGATTAGTTAATGATCATTGGATTCATTAATGCAATGCATTACAGAATTCCTGGCAAATTTCTTCCAGAACCATATCATTCATTACTTTGTATGTATCTATATACCTTTATGGCTCCATTAAAAATTACTGCTATTAAGGAAAGACACGATATCTGTGAGACCTACTCTTATGACTATACTGAATTATTGAATGCTTGATTAACAGTTAATTTTTTTAAAAAAATATGCAAGCCTATTGAGTGAATATTGATGAATAACATACTCTCAGAAATAAAGAATAGCTTATGAGGAATAGAAAACAGGAATACACATGCCGTAGCAATCACACAGGTCAGGAAGTCTTTTTGTATTAATTATGTATTTTTCCTCCTCTTTTTCTAAACAGCTTTTTCCTAAAGAAAGAAAAATAAAGAAAAAAAAGCCTGTGCTTCTTAAAATGTTAATTTCCTTTAAAAGATTATTTCCTCTGCTTCAGGAAGTTGGCATGCAGCAAAACACTTCTAAATCAAGCTGCAAGCTGGTACTGTAAAAAACAAAGAGTTTATTGGTACCAGACATTTGTAAATAAGTAATTGACACTCACGCTATAACAAGAAGCAATTCCAAAAAAAACAGGGAGCTGCCAGAATAAACAAGTTTTCAATGAGCTCCATCCGATGCTGTATATCCATCAAGGTCAGTCTCATCAGTGGTGGTCAAAATAATAGCTCTGGGACCAGCTGGAGTGCTGCAACGCAGCAGCTGTCTCCTGCTTTTGTCCCTTCCTTCCAGTGGGGTTCCTAGGCATGGGCAGGCTGCGAGCTGTAGCAATGTTGTATGAACAATGTGCCTGAGGGTTGGTGCTATATCCGAAGCCTCTGGAATTACTGAGATAGGGATACGCGAGGACCAAGGTGAGAGGCGTACTGCTGCCAGGGGACATAGGCTCAACACTTCAGCTTTTGAGGGACCAGAATCACTCCATCGGGCCTCCCCGCTTTGGGTCAGTGCTGTGGGGAAGCGGCTCAGGAACACACAGAGCACTGTTTGCCTTTCCTTCATTCTTGGTCGTGGGGTGCGATACACAAACATTCACCTTTTTTTTTTTTTTCAGTAGCATCTAATGAAATTTCAATGTAGATTTCTCCCCCGCCTGCCATTTCAAGCTTCTGGCTGGCTCTCTCCAGTCAACCCTCCCCACCACCACCATTTTCTCTGCTTGCTTCTTACCTCCTGCACTGCTGCCTTAAGCAGGTCTGTAAAAATCTGGCAGAGCAGTAAGGTAAGAGGGACCTGCAGCAGACATTTGCCACATTTCAGCAACTGACTACAGCCATAAAAAGTTGAAGGCAAAACATAAAATGGGTGTAGGGTCTGTGTTGAACTGTAAGCCCTCTTTGGTAGCAGTGGGCATGGTAAAAACTGTATTAGGTAATAAGGCACTTGAGCAGAAAGTTTCTGCTCATCTCAGTGAAATGTTATGATTCCCTTTCTCAGGGACTACAGGTGAGGTTGGTTGCGGAGGGTGTTTGGTGCCCTCGACACCTCCACCCCCAAACTGTGGACAGTTATTGTCAGAACACTCGACTGACAATCTAAAGAGCTAGGTTTTTTTATTTTTGTGTAAATGCCATCTTATTATCTATATAAATGTCTTAGCAATTAAGTTTTTGAAAGTTAGAGGATAAATCTCAAGACTCCTAAAAGCCTTGGCTTAGAGTATCTGCTGTAGGTGTTTCTGCTGGCTTTGACCTTCAGGATATCTTTAAATGACTTTCTTAGAAGGAAACCGTAAGAGACGAAAAATACAAATTTTCTTTGATAGCATTTACCTTTCCTATTGGGGATGATAATGCAGGGCTCTGAAGCAAAAGCAGAGAGGGCTGGTGAGAAAGAACAGTTTAGGAATGTCTCTTCTCAGCCTCTGCCTGAGACAGTTCATGGTGTTTGCTGAGGTGGGGTTTTTTGCTGTTGTTGAGAGAAGCAGGAAAATCAGAATATACAGAAGATGGCTTGAATTCCAGTTAATTGTGGTTTAGGTGTCAGGTGCTGGATGTATGCTTTTAAAAGTGTTGTGTTATACAAGTGCATAAATCTATTTTAATTGCTTACATTAAAAATGTTTCAAATCATAAATACTGTAGGTGGCAAACAACGTAAGTCAAAGTAGATAGTACAGTAATACACACACACCTACATTTATATTGTAAATCAAATATAGGCTATTATAGAGTAGAAATCCATGTTTTTAGGAAAGTTAATAAGTATTTCCAACAAGATGTTGCATTGCTGAGGCTATTCTAGGTTAATAGGAAGAATATTTGAATTGTTCAGCAATAATCCCGCCACTATTTGGGTCGTGACAGCAGATTTCTGAAATATTACTGAGCCAAAGTCACTCTTAATTCCCTGGATGAGTGATACAGTGAGTGAGAGCAATTATCCCTAAATTTAGCTGTTCTTTTGTTCTCAAACTGATGTATATTCCCCCAAAATATTAACTGAATGGCTTCTAAACCATCAAACTTCATTCTTGTGAAACTGCATGCTATTCAGTTCAGCTATGTTGCTCAGTATTTGTGGTGTGCAACGAACTGCCTTTGCCTATTGTTTTTGTTCCCAGATTAAATCTCTGAAGGCTTTGGCAGCCTCAAGTTCTGTTCAAGTCATTGGACTCTGAAGATGCTCACAACTTTCTTATGTTGTTGTTAAAAGTATTTGTTAGAATTTTCAAAGACCTATCCACCAAATGTCGCAAATAACAATAGCAAAACCTTTTCATTTTGTACAAACACTGGAGCCCATTCCATCCTCCAAATGTACATCTGTTCGAACAAAGGGTTACCAGAAATGAGTAACAAGGATATTGAGACCATTGCTTAATAACCACAACCAGTATTTTGCAATATTTCTTGAGCCCTGCAGGGGTTTTCCTGGGATCAGAACTTGGCTGGTTTCAGTAGCAATATTTTCAGTTGTGTCATATGGATTGTTTCATGTTATTAGAGCTGAATGCTGTTATCTGCCGTTTCAGAATTGCTGGTTATAGATAGTGCAGCAGTGCATTGCACACTGTAACTTACAGCAAAACGCCAGGTAATTGGAATGACAGCTTTCCCCACTGTGAGTGTCTCTGGTATGTATCACTATCCAGCGAATGTGTCTGGGCACCTTTCCTATTTAATCTGGTTAAACAGAACATTTATTATGCATCCAGGCGCATTATTTTCAAAACTTATTCTTGAACTTTTAGGTGTAAACTGTCCCAAGATGAGCATATAGATAGCTAAGCATCAGCCAGCAATGTGTGCTTGCGGCCCAGAAAGCCAACCGCATCCTGGGCTGCATCAAGAGGAGCATGACCAGCAGGTCAAGGGAGGTGATTCTGCCCCTCTGCTTGACACTTGTGAGACCCCATCTGCAGTACCTCATCCAGCTCTGGAGCCCCCAACATAAGAAGGACATGGACCTGTTGGAGCGAATCCACAGGAGGGCCACGAAGACAATCAGAGGGCTGGAACACCTCTCCTATGAGGACAGGCTGAGAGAGTTGGGGCTGTTCAGCCTGAAGAAGAGAAGGCTCCAGGGAGACCTTACAGCGGTCTTCCAGTACCTAAAGGGGGCCTACAGGAAAGATGGGGAGAAACTTTTTAGCAAGGTCCGTAGTGATAGGACGAGAGGTAATGGTTTTAAACTAAAATAGGGTACATTCAGACTAGATATAAGGAAGAATTTTTTTACAATGAGGGTGGTGAAACATTAGAACAGGTTGCCCAGAGAGGTGGTGGATGCCCCATCCCTGGAAACATTCAAGGCCAGGTTGTATGGGGCTCTGAGCAACCTGATCTGGTTGGAGTTGTCCCTGCTCCTTGCTGGGGGGTTGGACTAGAGAACCTTTAGTGGTCCCTTCCAACCCAAACCATTCTGTGATTCTATAAACCAGTTTTGTAGAAATGATGCATGCGGATTTTAAGATGACCTTCATATATTTTACCGAAACTCAGCTTACATAGTGCTTTGAGACACAAGTACAATCAGATGTTTTTTTTTTCTTTTACAGCTAAAATATGATTTGTTGGGTTTTTTTTTTTCCCAATAGATTTGCATAGTAGTTCCAGAAAGAACTACTCTTAAGCAGCAGGTAAGGAAAAGAATATGGGTAAAATATATTGGAAGGAATGAGAAAAGACATTTAATATATTTAATCTTATTATACATTTTTCTACATTAAAAGTCAACAGGCTGCAAATATATTCTGCTACAAAGCTTTGTGTAAGAAATATCTCTATAAGAAAATACATCTCATTAAACATTTCCTGTAAATAAATTATTCCAAATAACTATGTTCCGCAAGAGGAAAAGGCAGGGGTAGGCTAATGATAAGAGCAGCTACAAATTGCCGAGAGACCATTTCTGCAACACCCCCCTGCTCATGCTGGGTATAATTTTCTTTGATATGTAGTCACAATGAGAGGAATAGAGCTCGTCTGCTGAGTATGTGCTGTGTCACTGTAAATAACACTTGCAAATTTGGTTCCTGTACTTTTTTTAATATCTTGAAATTATGTTATTTCTGAGCCTTATTCCTGTTTCAGCTACACTGGAAAAACTCTGAAATAAGCAGAGTTGCAATAATAGGACAGCAAGATAAAACTCTGACTGAGACTATTAGAAAACAGAAGACCCTGTCCCTGAGCAGTCCCTCTAGGTCAATAAAAACAAACTCCAATAGTGAAAGAGGTGTATGAAATACTCTTCTTATTTAGACCCTTATGAAAGATAAAGGTGAGGTGTGTGTTCTAATCAGGAACT
The DNA here is from genome assembly GCA_011801015.1 of Ardeotis arabs. Classification (NCBI taxonomy): domain Eukaryota; kingdom Metazoa; phylum Chordata; class Aves; order Otidiformes; family Otididae; genus Ardeotis; species Ardeotis arabs. The sequence continues at coordinate 13,884 of JAAGAY010145116.1, forward strand.
CTGAGTCAGGTGGTGTAGTTAAGCGATAGCTTTAAAAACAAACAGTGGTGGAAAAAGGTGTCAGGTGTGGGTGACATGGTCTTCAAAGTTAAACTACATACTGGTCTACCCATGTTGTTCAGAACTGATTAAACAGAAAAGTCCCTTGTATTACAAAACATGAAGATCGATAATTATAAATGGGTAATTACAACTTAGCAGTAGGTCAGTTATAGAATCAGACTTTTAAAAGAAATATCAGTCTCTTTACCAATGTATATACAAAGGAATACTTGCAAATAGGTAAAATGAAAAAGTTTGAAAAGACTTGGGAGACAAGTCAAAGGATAGAGATTGTTCTTTTTTTAACCAGTACACAAACAATGTAGAGTTGTCAGCTGTTTCCACAGTCCATGTATTTCCATAATTCCTGGCAGAACAGTCCAGACTGAGAGGACATCAAGTTCAGGCTGTATGCACGCTGAAGGCTGGTATGCTGTGACACTGGGTGGTGTTTAACAAGTCATTTTTGGTCGTACCATCTTCTTACATCCTTTTCTGCAGGACAGAAGGTGCTCACAAGAGCCAACTCCTTTTTCTTTGCTACCTCTAAGAAACAAACCCATTATACTTCTGCAGAGTGCCATCAGTAGTCTGTTGCTACTAATGAAGCATAAAAATTTGAGTTTGTAGCAGTGTGCTCTAAACACCTCAAAAATATCTACATCATCTGTTATAACAGCAACAGTGAAACAACTTCATAGCTCTTTGTGTTAGGCACTTCAACACTCTGCTATATCTTTTGGAAATGTCTATAATGCAAGTATGCTTAGGCAAGGAAAGTACATTTAGGACTAATAATACTGCCTGTATATAATTCTGGATTCAGCATGCACATATTTGCTTCATCTGTTCAACCCAAAGTATACTAGCAGTAAACTGAGGCAAATGCAAGCGATTAAGTGCCATACTATGACATGGAACTACATAAAGCATTTCAATTTACCCGATTTGCCTACATATTGGAAACAAAACCCTGTTTAAATGCTTCCTCTTAGAGAAACTGCTGCTCTCTTGAAATTGAGAGATGGCAAGTTTTCACTTCTTTCATGGGGGCCTGCAAAACATAGCACTCTTGTCCTGCAGGAGTGCCTTCTTTGCTGAAGTGTCAGCCCTGAATGACAAGGGCGTGTGGACATTCACAGTAACTTTATTTCCATTTCTCACACCTGCAATGCGGTCAATAATGTGTTGACATATGAGTCTTCCTGGCATGCGCTGCTTCCTACAGGAGTACAATGTATACAACTTATTCAGCAGCCATTACCATGCTGAAAAACCACTCTAGCCCTAACACTGAACCCCGAAACATCATGGGACAACACAGCAAGGTAAGTGACATTAATTTGTTTGCATACTAGCATTTCTCACAAACTGTAGAAATTATTTACAGAAGAGCTGCACAGTAGGAGAACTCCAGCTGCATTTGTGTATACTACCAGCTCAAAAAGAAATGCATTTGGTCTGGTTTCTACTCCTACCCTAACTGTTACTTTAGCCATTCTGCTTTCATTTGCAGTCCTCATTTCCCACCATGCCATAAGGCATTAAATGCATAAAGCCACAGTCACTTAATACTATCTTCCCAATCCTCATTCAGATTTTCTGGCACACATGAAGTCTTGATTTAGAAGAGGAGGTTGCATCTTTCCATACTTTGCAAGACAGCCCCTTGGCACAGTCACATCGTTGGAAAATCTCCAGTCCATGGGACCCTTTCTTGCGCTGTTTGGTGCACACCTCCCCCTGATGCAACACAGGCTTGCAAATTTTGGTCCAGAAATGGCGAGCACAGCAGTGTCCCTCAATACAGTCTGATGACCGTAGACAGGGATCGCCTTCGTGTCCTAAAAAAGACCAACCAAGCTATTTTACCATGTGGGAAAATGTGAGAGTACAGATTCAGCACAGACTGATGCAAATGAAGCTCAGAAAAAGGACACATGATATTCCATCTGTGGCTAATTTGAAGGATGTGGGAAGATATGAATTAGGAAGGTTCAAGGGGGTAATTAATGAGACTTGCCATAAGAAAGAAGGAGAAATTCAGCTACATACAGTATTGTAAGCAGAATTACAAGTGCTTATTTACGTGCCTGTTACAAGAGGAACATATGTGGAATCTTGCACAAATGAAAAATGGATTGTCAGTCCACCTCTGATACAGGGAGGAAAGCAGACACTGTTTCGATCATGGGAACTGTTAGTTGACGTTACATCATTTTTTGAGCCATGCTGTCAATTCTCACGATAGACATTCACTCCCTGTGAAATTACTGCCTATTTCTGGTTTGCACTGCTGTATCTTAACAGTAATAACATGATTTATAACATGAAGGAATAAAGCAGTGTAGTGCAAATGTGATCTTACCTTTTATGTGTGACAGCTTGGAGCGTGACCTCCCTAGGTTTTGCCATCCCAAATCCTTGCCAGCATAATGACCATTCTTCTTGTTGCGTGGCCCTTCTAGAGCAGGGATGTGAGGTGTAAGGATGCTTTCGGTTACTGGTATGCAAATACCTGTGAGGAAAAGACAGTCAAAGATTTGAACAGGAGGAAAAGCAACATACACAGATCAGGATCAGCACCAGGATCATGAAAGCGCTGGGGCTTGGCCTCAGTGACAGTCAGCTCTAATCACACCTCTGTCCCTGATCTCCAATCCCGAACTTCACCACAGCTCTACTGCACTCACTGTCAGACAGTCTCACTGTCACTCTGTCTTTATGGTCCAGGACCTAGAGAATGCCTCATAGACATCTCTCTCTAGTCTCCAGAGGAGAGTATGGCAATGCAAACAGGATGGTTATAACCCTCCCAGGCAGCGTAGATCAAGGATTCACTAAGTCTCTTTTGCTTCCTTAAAAGTATGGGTTCTGTGCAGTCTTCCAGTGAATCAAACCACACTGAATGTAGTGCTGTGATTTTAGTCAGCAGCGGCATCATTTTGGGGTTTCCTCACCCCAAAATGGGAAAAAGTCTGGTAGTACACAAGCCTTAAACATAGAAATACTGTTAAAGAAAATTGAGTGGTATGAAGTAGAAAATGAAGTTTTCTTAGTTTAGGAAAAGAAGCACAGTCACCCAGAAAAACAATACTGTTGCTGGGAACACTCAGAGAAGATAGATACTATCAAAATGCTGATTCTGTGGACGAAAACCAAGAAAGGACTGATGTACCATTGTTGCAGCGGTTCCCAGGGCAGCACATGCCGTCTCTGTGGCAACGCTTCTTCTTCCTCCGGCACACCATGCACGCAGACGTTGCCTGATGAGGACTGTGGCAGTATCGCCCAACTTCACATTCCTTATCATTGGTGCAAGGATAGGCCTGGTGGGTAAAAGAAATGTTTACAGTAAAGCACTTCTTTGTACAAGGCATTAATGCAGCACATTTAAAAAAAAAAAAAGAAAAAAAAAAACCAACCACTGAACCCCCCCAAACAAACAAAGAAACGACAGTTGAGATACCATTCACATGTGCCAGGAGATGCAGGTAGGGATGCTTCACTGCAGCCATATAGCAATCTTTAAGCTCACACTGCTGGTGAAGATGCATTTGCTTAAAGAGTCAGAGAGATACCACCAGATCCATGGTGATTTCATCTTTTCTTGCCTCAAAGATAAGTTGGCACAAGAGAACTCATATTTTTGTGGGTTCAGGCCTCTGATTTATAGGCAAGAGTTTAAAACTCCACAGTGAAGAATAAACAGAGCCATAAAACTCCTCTCATTCAGTAAAAATGCTGAAACACACCCTTCAATAGGTAACATTTTAATTTAAACTCCAAGGAGGTATTTTCCTGTGATAGTTGTCAAACACACTGACAGATAATAAGTTCACTGGTCTCACAGCGAACGTCAACACCACACTGGTACAAGCTCCTTTGCAATTGCACCACCCCGCACTGGCTTACACCAGTTGGACTCCTTGGAAGTGAACAAACATCGCTGGTCAGCATTTTACTTTGATAACCTCAACTTCACTTACGGGCTTAGTATACTTCTTAAACTTGCCACCTGCTAAACAACACCCTATGGTATGCAGCATTGTAGAGCACAAACTCTCTTGCATATATAATTCCCTGCAAGAAGAGACGCACATATGCAATTCTCCTATATTCATCAAATTCAGCATTATCTTCCAGGAAAATTTACTTTCAAAAAAAAAAAAAAAGGTGTAAAAGCACAATATTCTCCCATAAAGAAAGAGAAAGAAAAGTTTATTCCTACAAAAGGAAAAGACATGTTTTAAGGAGACATAACAACACACACTGCCACATTCCAGGATCCTTTCTGCTGACTCCCACACAACTATGCTCTCTGTCTGCATCTAATTTTACTGCCTATTAAATTAATCATAGATTTTTTTTATTCTTCAAAATTATACTTGAGGAATTTGTTTAGATAAAAAGATGAAAATACATCTTGGGCACTTTCTGGAAAACGATGTTTATACTTCCTCAACTAATTTTCTCCAGCATCTTTAAGAAATCAAAGTATTGTTTTGATTGCAAGAATGACTCTTGCAATTAATTATTCACCACAAACAAAAAGCTCAACTGACTAATTTTCAATGTAGGCTGATTACTTTTCTAATAATATTTTAAATCAAGGCTTGATTATATTGTTCACAGAAAAGAAAAACTTGGATGATGTTGAGAATTTGCACTGAAAATTGTTCTTTTAGATGGAGAACTTCTTGTTTCTCTGTCTTCGTGCTGTTCTGTGGAGAATTGCAGAAGAAATAAGAGGTCTGATAATAACACCAAGCAAGTTTCTCTAGTGCTGTTAGTAGGAGGGGGACCCATGCCATTTCCCATGTGATTTTGTTAGTCATTTTCTTTGTCAAAATTTATTTTACAGTACCAAAAGTGCGGGCTGGATATTTCCCAAGTGCTGCTGCCCCATTACTTCTGCCCTGTGAATATGTGTCTTTGAAGAATGATTCCAGACCACAGCTGCCTGGAGTAACCTGACGTATGTGTAAGTCTTTCTCCCTTAAGAATAAACATTTCCTCTTGAGTTCTCTGTCAAGAGGATGAACATCAAAGAAGGCCAGATCTTTTAGCTAGGAGTAGCAATAAGAGAAAAAATGCAAGCACTCACCTGTTTGGTTCTCTTAAGGCATAACTGGATTCTACATATTCTAGCAAAGCGGAACTAAAGTGCTCTCCTCTCAATCTCATCAATCCTTTCCCTCATTTTTCCAGAAAGAAATCATTAACCCTGACTTACAATTTATGATATAGTTATCATGAAAGTAAGGCTTCCCTGACTTGAATGAGACTTTACTAAACTAAGGATCTTCCAATGCAGAAAAGTGATTTTACATAGAGCTGTGCATGGTTATACTGAGTTTGGAAAATACTAACACTGCTAGCTGAGGGAAATGCAAATAAAAAACAGATGGACTAGCTAAAACCTGGAGATGAAGGCATTTTAGACCCTTGTCTGTCATCAAGACCTTCATAACTGCATCTTTTTTCCGATATGGGCATGTGGTATACACCTGCAAGTTGTCAGCAAGAAGCCTACTTGCAGTTTTCTTTTGGTTCCTTAAATAGCTTTTAATAAAAGAGTTCCCTGATCCTGAACAGTGCTAATGAATGCTCTCACATACCATATCTAGCAACTGTTTTACTTTTGGCTTTTAGGCCGAGTGGCATGTAAAAGATATTTTAAGATATGCATCTAATTGCCAACTCTCAGCTCTGTCTTTAAGAATGGTAAAAGTAACAAAAGACAATTTTGACATTAAAAATTGCCACGGAAAGTGACATAACTCAGTCTTCAGTCCCACTCTAGACCCCCATCCTAAACAAAGATGAAAATTTTGAGATGAAAAAATGAGGCTAAACATTGACCTACCTAAGGCAAATGACTGTAGCACATCAAAAAAATAATTTTATGTTACATCTAGCTCAGACAACTGGCAAGTCTGTTCAAAACCCCAAAATACCAGCTGCCAGCCAGCTATATGAAAAACCCTCTTGCAAATGCCTGATGCCATCAATTGCCTTGATCTTTCTTCCAAAGCCACCATCCTTTTGATATCCTAGCTATCAATCACAGGGAGCTTGAAACAAAAATGCCTACATAGCCTTGTGTCTGTCTCCTAGTCACTAGACATTCATCAGAATAACTCCTGCTCCCAGCACAGCAATTTCTATCGCTGCACAGCATTCAGTAATAAAACACACAAAAAAAGCTCCAAAATAATATAGTGTGTACATAGCCTTGGCTGAACAGGAAGGAAAATGTGTTCAGAACTGTCCCATTGTTGGCAGTAGCTGAGCCAACCTAGGTACAAATATGTATATACTTTTTAAAATACAGGATTAAAAAACATACTTGTAAAAACGTACATGCTAACAATTGTCTATGCGTGAGTCAAGGTTTTAAAAATCTCTTACACCACAGTGCCTTGAAACACAGTATTTACGTTTAGAGAATTGCAGAGAACATTTCCTATATACAATGCAAAGACACAGATCAGTCCCAGATGGAGAGGGAAAAAGCAAGCTGTAAACCAGCTCTACTTCCCCAGCAATGATAACTAATTCTACAAGGCACATCATTCCTTCACATTCTTCAACTATACATATAATTTTCTGGTCGTAAATCTCTATCCACTAAACACAGCTTTGATATTATGGGAAACCAGATGAAACAGAGATAAAATATGTAGCACTCCCTGAAGCTGCATTTAAACAATCTTATTTAAATTTTTTTTTAGCCCAGATTACAGGCGATCAAGTCACCCATTCATGACATAAACTAGATTTGCCTGTGACAGAGTTGCATTTTCAGTATGTGTTGTCTGATTAAGAGCATTGCTTGCTGAGATATTTTCTCCTCAGTCATTCCAATTACTTTTGTATCCTTGTATAAAAGATACTTTGAATGTGTGTTCAGAAAATATACAGCAAAACTGTACTGGATTTTTTGAAATGTTGGAAGACTCAGGCTAGATATTTAAACGGGTGCTGCTTATGCTGTGCCAAGGTGTCCCCTGCATCAATCCACCAAGACTAACCTTTGCCAGCCAGGTCATAGCAACATGTAAATGTTAAAATTTTTTTTTTGGAGAGACAATATGAATCACCATTCCTGTCCTTCCTGAACTTACATTCAAAATGCCAAGAGCACATTATAGAAGTACTCGAGATGCAGATGGTAGAGGAGAAAAGTTAGGGAGTTTTGTAGTTGAACAAGTCCTTCCAGTAGCACTACTGAGGCTCTTCCTTTTGTATTAACTTCACAGTGAGGCTGAGAAGGGACTGACAATCTAACTTTTATGACTAAGTGGCTAACACCATTCTCTTGCTTTGAGGAGCATGCAGGAATTAAGTTTATTTCTACCTTTGTCTTCCCCTTTTGGCAGAGATGATCTAATTTAGCACCTTTTCTCAATGTGATGACATTTTCTTTATATTTTTGCTGGAGTCATTTGCTATCCTGCACATTTTATATGGTCACTCTGAACCACAGAGATTCACCACAGTAATAAGTGGTGGGACTATTGTGCTATGCATTTGGTTAGTCCCAGTCTCTCTGTCTGGCACTATAAAACGTAATGGAGAAGCACTCCAGAGGGAGAGTAAGACAGACGACGTAATGTGCTGAAGGGTGAGTGAGCAGACTGATGGCAGACATGCTTTATTCAGCTTTGGGAGATAAGGGCTTGAATTTCAGCATGGCCTCCAGTAAATATTTGAAGACAATATTCCCAGCCAGTGTCTTAGTCAGCAGGTTCTCATTTGCTCATATTATGATGTCTTATTTGTTTTAATGCTGAAGCTACTCCACACTGTACTAGCTAACTACGTCAGAGAAAGGCAGGAAGAGCCACTGGCATTTTTACCTCAGCTGTGTCATCACTTACCCAGCACAAGCACAGTCCTAGACACTGCTGGCTTCAGACCCACCTTCAACGCTGAGAGGAGCTGTGCCTAAATAAGTTACTTGATGGAATAGATATCAGTAGTGACTCCCTCAGAAGCAGTTAACTTTTTTCTTTTTAAACACACCATAAAGTCCAAGTGCAGAGTCAATCCTGGCAGGAGATCATGGCTACTACCACTCCCAGCAGAAGAAACAGCATGGAGGTTATTCACTACTCTTTGGCTGTGGATGCTGAGCAGCACTCAAGAAGACAACTAAAGTGTCATGTACCAGATAAATGACAATATCACGGTGGTTACTGTACTGGACACTTGGCCAGCTTCTGCACCATACAATCATCCCGTGATGGTACTGGGGACTGAGCTGAAGAAGAGGAGAAAAGCCACAGCCAGTTGTACAGCCAGAAAGTAAGAGCACTGTAAAGCTACCGGGCCAGTCCTTCACCACTCTCTCTCACCTGGCAAAGAGGCAGCAGCTATTGGAAAGGTGAAACAAGTGGTTCAAGAAAATGGACATATATCCCAGGAATGGTCTTGCTTCCTAGGTACCAGTGTGTTAGAAATCAAAGTTAGGCTACTACTCACAGTCTTGTACATACAGAATTGCTGGTTTTTAATACCCTGTGTCACTAGGTTATACTATCATATCTAGGAGAAATGTCTTTTTCTGCAGTCAAAAGACTTCTTTTTTGTATCACAGCTACATAATCTTTTAGATTCACAGCATGCCTATGAGACAGCTTACCACAAATGATATGGTACTGCTACAGTCTATTACTCACTTGTTAGTTAAGGAAAAAAAAAGCTTATTTTCTCTATTTCAATTAATTATACTTTTATAAATTTTAAAATCATGACTGTAAAGGAGGTGGAAGCTGACCTCTCTACAGCCAGTGTGCTAACTAGATGATCAAAAATGGCCTGAACTATAGGCAATAGTACAGAGTTTCCACCCTCCACATAAGAGATGAACAATAGAGCTTGTTTGCCCTTTAGTCCTGGGACTGTGCATATTGCTTAATATTCCACAGCCATCAGGCACGATGAAGCAACCAACTGGCTCAATCATGGTGAGAGCCTCTCCTTCCCATCCTGCTTTGGACAGAACAGAACTATCTTTCTGAGCAAGGACTTGATCCCCATAGAGCAAACATATGAAATAGCCACAGGGGTGCCAGGTCTGCTTTTGCTTTTCTCTCTCTCTGAAGAATTAGTTAATCCAAAGTAAAAGCATGCCAATAAATTAGGAAATGCAAACATATGCTTTAACCAAATAGCCTGCTGTCAAGACGAATTACAAAGAATGTAAGTCATTGTTTGGCTCCTTGGTTGGGCTTGATTCTGAGTTGGGACCTCAAGTTTGGTTTGGCTTTTAGCAGATCAACATTGGTGGGACAGTTGCATGCAACATGTGGCCTGTAGAGCTAGATGAATGCACCACACATGGAATTTGTCCCAGTTGCCCCATTGGAGACAGAGGGAAGACTCTCTCTGTGAAAGTCAACCAGAAGACCCAACACGATCTCCCAGGATACAAACCTTTGTGACAATGGAAATAAGAGCTCTTCATTCAGAACCACATGTGATAAAGCAAAATGGAGGGGGGGAAGGGGGGAAGGAAAAGCTTTTTAACAAATGAACAAACAAACCAAACAAAGTCCCGACTCTTCATGGGTTGTCTTTTTTTTTCCCTGCAAGGCAATTAAACTACTTTCTGCTAGCTTCTCAAATGTATTCAGACCATTCCATGTCTAACTGACAAACTTCAGCCTAGCTTTCTCCTGGCTGCTAAGCAAACATGTACATTAAGATGTGGATGGAAAATGACTGTCATTTACTACTATTTTGTTTTTAATCTCAAATGAGAAAAGAGTTTATCAGCAGCCATCTGGAGCAATGCAGTTTTCCCACAGCACTGCTGATGTTGCTTTTTTCTATTCTTAGCTCAACACAAGCATAGATGATAGCGAGGGATCTCACTGTGCACATGCAGAAAGCCATGGTTAATTTATCCCACGGAGGAAATCATGCTGTGCTCTCAGACAGCTTCAGACATGGATCCTGTCTCAGACTGATCTCACCAGAAACTCTCAACTCTCCATGACTGCTGTGGCACAGACCATTCCTGAAAGCAAAACTCACAGTAGTTGCAATGAAACAGATTTACTTCGTTCAGTTGCCATGACAAGTTTAACGATTCAATTTTTCTCACCGAGCCTCCTCCTTGTTAAAATAATATATCTCTGACCCACTTCTCTGCCAGACCCGGAGAGAAAAGCACCATCTTCTGCCTCTAGATTAAGCACAGGCACTTTCTTCTAGCAATAACTTATTTTTAGCTCTTCAACTTAAAACAACACTGATGTTCATGAGGTCTGATTCACAGAGTGCTACATTGTGGATACGTATACTGCAACCTCCAAAGATCGTTCCTTCAAACTGTGTGGCTAATGGCCCCAGAAGCCTGCATTATTAAGACAATAAATATTCATGTTTCAAAGTAATACTCAGTCCACTGCTAGACCACCAGGGGAAGAACATTTCTAAAACGTGCAGTAGTCCAGCTCTCATGATTTGCTAGAGCCAAAGAAAACTGAGATCTTAACGACCAAAAAACAAACCTCACTGAGGTCCCTCTGAACCAGCAAGGTTGCAGGACTCACATGGGTCCTTACTCAGGCTTTCTTCATCCCAACAAAAATGTCATGGAAAACAACTTCCATTCTGGAAGCAGTAGGCAGTTGTGCGGGGAGCTGTGCTTAGGGGGAGCGTGTAGCTGCACCTGGCGGAAAGAGAGTCAAACACCTTAAAATAAACACGGGAGCTGTGTTGCCTTGTTGCACGCAGAGCTAGCCAGTGTGAGTGATGCCTCTTCCAGTGCGGAGAGAAAACCTCTAAAGACTTTTCCTGTATGAAATCTCACTCATACTGTGACCCTATATGATCTCCCAGCCCACACAGTGGATTTCAATGAGCATTTTTAGGTCTACAGCAGATCCTCTTACTCAGCATCTAACAATTCAACACCTTTTCTTACAGAACTACCTACATTTTGTGTCCTACTGGGAGGAGGTAGTGTCTGTTTAAAGCTGGCCTTGGCTTCAGGAGGATATACAGATAAGGTAATCTGAAAGACAGCAAGTCGATCAATTAAATTCCTGGGTAGCTACTATTATCTGAATTAAATTTGCCTTAATTAGTGCATTTTACATGCGTTATGAAAGCATAAACTCAAAGGTTTAAGGCACTTAAAGTAATCCACAAGTTTATTCAACTTGATTCACCTTCCTCATATAGGTAAAACCTGGAATGAGTTATGTTTCCAAATGACTTAAGGGGCAGCACACTATGCCCAAAATACGCACAGATGTATGCTGTTTATACCACAGAAAAGCATAAAACTATCACAGCATATACACTGTAGTTCCCAAGGCAGCACAGCTATGGGTCTTCCTGCTCTATCACACTTTTAAGGCAAATTACTAACCTCAGATCCATATTGGTGTCACTCCGCTGAATCCCGCCATTTCAAAGGAAGCATGCCATGTTTCCTGCCCTGTGCACACTGTGCATACACAGGTGCCCAAGTTTTCCTCCCTACCTCATATCGTGACCATGGGATTACACCGCAGTGCTTCCTTCTTAACATTTGGAGAGACCATGAGACTCCTATGCTGCTTGATTTTGAAGGAGGCTTCCTGCTCCATAGAACTGGTACCTTACAGAAGACACGATTAAAGAAGGTTCAAAAGTTTGGGGAACAGTCAGTTTGACCCCAAATTTTATGGACTTTGTCTCAATGTGTATGAGTCATATCATCTGGTGAATTACCAGCAGCAGCATTACAACAGAGAGCATCAAAACAACGTTAGGTAATCTTTGAAGTCAACAATGTAATACTAAATCAACGTGACAGGAAGCCTCTAGGTCTTGATTTTTATGTCATTTTTGAATGCATCACCAAAGACTGCTCGAAGAATAAAGGTTTGTTAACACGCACTTTGTTCTATGTCCAGCCTTTTCAGTAGACTGTTCTTGCCCTTTTATCTCTGCCTTTTCCCCACCCCTTTTCCGATGGTTTTGCTTTTTAGTTTTGTCTCTAATTGGCTATTTATCATCTGTTCCAGAGTAAAATTATTCTGGCTTTTTGATGAACATGTTTACTGCTATGGATGAACAGTGGGTTGCCAAAGACAATTTTCCCCCTGGATCTATTAACTCTAGAAGTATGGAGTTTTTTATTAATCTAAGAATACTATCCAGATGGAAACAGCTAGCAGATCCTATGGCTCACAAAGCATGAAGCATTTAAACCACAGGTAGATACTCAGATATTGTGACTGGGAGTACAGTAACACTGCTGGGAACTGGCAGTAAGTTACTGTTCTATCACCTGGGTCTGAACGTCCGCAAATCATGACATACTTTCAAGGCAGAGCTTTTATTGGGAACCATCTCTGCAAGCATGTATTCACAGCAAGAAAAATGAGATGACAGCTTTACCTTCTGTAGTATAGCTACTAAGGAAGTAAACGTCCTTTACTTCTAAACATTCACAAAATCTAGAAAAAACAAGGGGGAAACCCTGTCTTACTGAAGTCAGTGCAAAAACTCCCTTTGTCTGCTACAGCGTCTGGAGAGAGAATGCTTCCACGTTATAAACATTTGTGCAGCATCTGCAGTCCTCACCCTGGAAATGACTCTTAGGTATTCCTTGCAGAATACACTTTGCAATGCAGAATACAAAGCATTTAAGACACTGATTTTCAAAATGCAGTTACTCTGGCCCTTGTGTTTAAAAGGACAGCCCTGAAAACATGAGTTTGTGTCAGCTGGAGAGACTGCCAGATGCCGTATGTCTGAGAAGGATGAACCGCAGTCTCCACCTCAGCAGACGGCTGACTGCAATCTAACATTGTTACTGAATGTCAGCATTATTGTTTGTCTCCCTGATGGTCATTTATGTGAGAACACCTGGCCCATACGCCTCTTTCAATCCCCAGTTCTTGCTCTATGCATCAGAAACCACCACTGTCATCTGATATTCAAAACACCTTCCCTCTTTTCCTGCTCTACGTGAGCCCCTCTGCAACGTGATGGCTGTGACTGCTCCATTGTGAGGGAAACTGAGAGGGACCAAGTCCTTTGAACTCTAAAGCACCTACAGAGAATTGAAATTTGACATCAAAAATCAGTCAGCCCAGCTTTAATATCAGAACAAACAAACAGTGCCGGGGCACCTGCACCAGCTCCCACTCTCCAGTCTCATGCTCCACAGAATTCTGAGATGTGGCCACAGAAGTTAATAAGTTTTAAGGATTGGGGGGGGGGGGGGGAAAAACCC
>JAAGAY010145116.1:27386-57890 GCA_011801015.1 Ardeotis arabs
TATCTGCAGAAGAGCAGCTGTCCTGGGAAGGGGCTTAGTCACAACCCTTGAGGGCACAGGCAACCTCTGTGAAGAGGTTAGATTCATATTGCTGTTCAGCTGGTTACTCAGTAAAAGTAAAAGGAAAAAATATAATACTAGACTATTAAGGCAAATTATCACACTTCACTCAAAGGAGACCAAAAATGGCAGAAAAGGAAGGATTCCCTAATAGCATCATTAAAAAAAAATAATTGTACTCTTATTATATGATTAAGTTAGAGCTGCCTACCCAAATTCAGCCTGTAGTAAATAACATAGCAATCAAGCTTTCAACACTATTTACCCTTTTTTCCCCTTTTCTTTTAAAAGGCTCCTGGTTAATTTTGCACAAACAGGAAAACAGGAACAACACAGCAAGGCAAGAATAACTTGTGAGTAAAACTAGATGAACACTAACATATTTACATAGTATAATGACTTCACTATTAATTAAAACAAACCCAGGCCCCAGTTCTCAGAAGAGAGAGCTGAGCGCATGCAGTCCAGGAGGCAACAACAGGGTGGCTTCAGACTACATTTGTGTCTGCAGCAGTTAGTAGGGACTGCTCTTAGTTTCAGTCTGCAATAGCCACTGAGGGACCATCTTTCATTCCAGACGTTGTACTCTGACTACACCCTCTTCTCAATCTTATGGGCCCCTTTCCATTTTCAAGCAAGACTTCCCTCAGTGCTAGGGACCATAACAGAAGACAGGACAATAGGGTTTCCAAAAATATCTAATTCATAGAAGAAACACCCAATGTCATAGAAATGAGAGAAAAAGGAGAGTAAAAAAAAAACCACAACTGACTCAGGAAAAGTGGACTCAGATCCACTACCTATGACAGACAGTCATTTCTTGATAAAGGCACCAAAAAAAAATGGCCAAAGAACCAAAGAAACAGGAATAATTCTATGCACTTTATCAAGTCAAAATGGACCTTGTCCTATTCTAGTCGTCATCAGCATGCAATTACCTAGGATTCTGGCATTTAACATTGAATTAATACAAATCTGTTCTCCACCCTCAAAATAAGCTGTTCTGCAGCTGAGAATTTTATTTATCCTTTTCCCTGCTACACTTTACCGTATCTTCTGGACTTATGTTTTCAGGCACCCTCTTCTTGTCTGAAAATAGTATTCTTTATGTGGAGTTACGGAATCTGTTCTTTGTTCCTAGATGTCTTGGATGTTGATCAACAAAAAGTCATTAAAAAGTTTAATCCTCTATGCTTGGCACTACATCAGTCTGAGAGCAGTTTCTTTGTAACAGCTTTTGGAATAAATATCCACTAAAGATTTTTTTTTCCTTATACTGGTCACCCGCAATTTATAGTGGGTGGCCCTTTTGTTTATCCCATTACTGTATTTCCACTTCTAAAGCTAAGCCAGATGCAGCAACCTGATACTACTTTTTAGTTCACGTAACATTATTGTAATGAAAACTTCTGTGTATATCTGACAGTTGTTAGGAAAGTCAAAGAAACAGGAACCCTGGTAATATTGCACCACCTTCTTGACAACTTTTATTCTGCATGATTTGGATTCTCCAGGGTATTGCATGCTTTGTTAGCAAGCATTTTTCACATTTAGATGCCCCAGAGTGCAAACACGGAGTCAAACCATATCTGAACTCCTCTTGTTGGTATTATTTGCATTATAACCATGCCTAAAGGCAGTGTCTAGGTGCTATGCTTTCTTATAATTCTGAATGATCAGTTCTTTAACTGCTAGATAGTCAACATAAGCAAGACCAAACAAGAACAGAAAAGATTTTAAGGGTTTTGGTTGGTTGGTTTTGTTTGCCTTTTTTTTACCCCCCCCCCCGCCGCCTTCTTCCTTCTTTCTTTTTTCTTTTAAACAGATGGACCCAAGGTAGTGGAGATTAAATGGCTTGGCTATGCCAAGGCCACATAAGAAGTCCACAGCGCACAAGTAATTTTCTTCAACCCTCATCCATTTAACTGTATGATTCTTTCCTTTTTCTGAACTTGTACTCTTCCTTTCAGGTGTGCTAAATATAAGTGATTGTGTCTTTAACAATTATCCTCTATACAGGGATACAAACGCAAATCAAGGTGGCCACATTTACCAGTCAAGTATTAAAAAATATAGTTTTACTTTCTAGTCATACTCATGGAAGTATATTTTACATAAATAAACTGATGACTAAAGCATATTTTACAGATGAACTTACTCAGCCTGTTTAACAGCTACCAAACAGCTCTTGGAGCATGGATATGTGCAGAGCTCTCCTTAATCTCCATGCTGAAACCAACCATTGACAATGGCTCTGTGCTTAAAGCAAAGGAAGATTTCCTTCCTTACCTTTCCGTTAGAGTGTTTGCTGGAAGATGTAAAGGAGATGTGATTTATTGTTTTCCCTGTATTTCACATGCCACTCCAGGAAAAAGAAAATAAAATAAAGGAAGTTTTAATGAGGCAGATCAAAATATTTATAACTAAGTCTTGGGTAGTTCAACTACAAGCAGTGGAATTATTCAAATGCTTGATGCTATCTATATGTTTATGCTTGTGAGAACATAAGCATATTTGTAATAGTTTACTGTAAACAAAGCATGATTCACTTCTTAGGCAACAGATTATTTTCCTAGTTACATCGCAAGGAGGCAGAAAAGCAGACTAGACTCACATGAATGAGAAGTACTTCATCACAGAAAAATAACGAAGTAACACTAGATGGCTTTCCTCAGTCATGAGAAGGGTATTTCCCAAGTCAACCAATTCCTTTTCATTTTCCTGCTCTTCAAATTTTCCAGGAGACAGCACTGCACATAATACTTCCCACTCAAAACAAGCGAGATGGTACGTTTCCCTAGCAAGTTGCCCTTTGCACCATATCTTTAGCACTGTGCTCTGCAGAGCACTCAGGCTTGAGGATTTCTCCCCACCTGCACTGAACCAAAAGTTACGTCAGTGGTGGTTACACACCTACTCTGCTGAAAGCTGCAAAAAACCACTGGACAGCTCTTTGTGCATCCGAGTGTCTAAGTTCACTTGAGTGAATGTTTTGTGACAACATGCAGAAAAAAAGCAGAAAATGCGCCCTTTCCCACAGACCACAGAGTCCTGAAGCAGGCACAGTTGCCACTGACTTTAGAAGTTTCTCCCAAGTAGGAAAATCAGCACATAATGTAAACATCACTGTTAAAATGTTAGAGCGTCTCCTAAATTAAGCGCATTGCCTTGAAAACAAGTCAAAGAATCATATGGGATAGGAGCAAACAGCATTTTACCTACTAAGAGGATGTCTCAAAACTGAGGCACTAGGACACAGCCTTGCAGCTACTTGCTCCCTCATTAATTCAGGACTTTAGCTTCTGGGAGTCAGGCAAAAATGCTCACCAGAATACAGTGGAGAGGAGCTAAACATTAGGTTTTGCTGTCATATCATAAATCAGTCTCTTGCTGGCTTTCCTACACACATAGGAAGGGAAGAGAAGAGAGAGTACAAGATATCTGTAGTGCTTTGCTCTACAACTTCAAATTTTGACTCCTGTCCAGACGAGTATGAGTAGAAAAGGATGCAAAGGCTGTAGAAGGAGGAATGACTCCCACCACCCCAATGCCTGCAGGTGAAGGAAAAGTTGCTACAGAGTCCCAGTTCCTGCTGTGGGAAGCCGCTGCTCTGAATGCTCCTGTAAAGCCCACTTCAAAGCCTGGACTGTCTGAGGCTATGCTTGAGTTACGCTGTTACAAAATAATAACTTTTTGGATATATGTAGGCATGGTGCATAGCGAACACTGGTTTTATTCCTGAAAACCCATACTTGGTCCCCTTGGTGCACTGTTCTCATTTTAATCAATAGAACCTCATTTAAACATAACACTTCAGGACTTGGACCAAAGGCAAGACATCGCTCTACCTTAAAGGGTTAACAATTACAATATACACCGGAGAGAGGTAAGCTTTGTCACTAAAGGAAAAAGATACATTTTCATCAGTATAATTACAAAGATCAGTCAAAATTTTTGATTTGAAGGTGTCAGGCTATCTTGAGCTGCAACAATAGTGCACATGAATTACTCAATACTTAAAAAAAAAATTCATCTAGTTTAAGTACCTTTACCCAGGTTTATTCAACAGACAATATTTTTTTCTCAATTAAACCAATGCATCATGCTGAAGCCTACAGGTTTCATGTGTAAAAGAGCATTGGGATTAACTGATACCAGTTTTGATTCTGAGAGAAGTCCCTCAGTAAGCCGCATCATAAAAGTACTGCTCATCAGTTAGGCATCTATATACTTCAGAATATTAACTGGATATGCAAATAAAACTACATTGCTATTTTGATATTTTCCTAGAACATTCTAAGAGAATGTAATCACTCTGCTCCAAAACATCCCTCTCCAAATCTTTCCTATTTTTTCCTCATGTTGCACTAAGAAAATTTACCATGCTTGGTCATGAGATCTGTAAATATAAAGGAAGAAGCACATGCTAATGGAGTTAGCTCATTTTTCTTTAAACAGAGGACAAAGTCTGTCTACACATACCTCTTCGCAATCATTGACCTCACTATTTCTCTCCTGTATTTCTCAGCCTGGAGAAGAGAAGGCTCCGGGAAGACCTTATAGTGGTCTTCCAGTACCTAAAGGGGGCCTACAGGAAAGAGGGACAGAAACTTTTTAGCAGGACCTGTCGTGACAGGACATGGGGTAATGGCTTTAAACTAGAAGGAGGTAGATTTAGACTAGATATAAGGAAAAAATTTTTTACAATGCGGGTGGAACAGGTTGGAACAAGTTGCCCAGAGAGTTGGTAGATGCCCCATACCTGGAAACATTCAAGGCCAGGTTGGATGGGGCTCTGAGCAACCTGATCTGGTTGGAGATGTCCCTGCTCCTTGCAGGGGGGTTGGACTAGATGACCTTTAAAGGTCCCTTCCAACTCTAACCATTCTATGATTCTATGAAAACCAAGTGAAGGGAAATTGAAGGCACTGATAAATGTCAGCATTAGCAGCAGCACTGCAGTGTGTCACACCAAGAAAACCCAGACTTTGTAGAGTGATGGCCAGTAGGGACTGCATGCTAAGGGCAAAATAAAAATGCCTGGATTCTCCCCAGCACCTCTTCCAGCTATTGATACAAACCTTTGCCGACCCTCTTTCCTCATTTCTTTTCAGTGTCAGCTTCTTTTTACTCTTGGCTAAGGCACAGTTGTTTACCATATACCAAAACTTTCAAGCTGATTATCTTAATGTCTCCAAGGCAAAGTACATCTGGTTTGTAAAAGAGAGTTTGTCTTAGGCCTGTCTTTCATGTAAATACACACACACACATCTGAATGGAAAAATGCCTGTGTGTTACAGATTTGCTGAGGAACGTGCAGTAGTACCCTTATCATTCCTATCGGGTGTAAGTCAAGAAAGACTTTGGAAAAGTTCAAAAGAAAAGCAGCAAACTGTTGTTTTAATGAGACTCCATTAGGCAGAACTCTGTTCATGATTCTCCCGGATCATTGTTTTCATTAGCAAGATACATGAATAACAGCAAAGCTATTTGTACAAAGCTCATTGCTCGGGTGCAGGCTCCTCTGCCAGAGTGCTGTCTTTTAGATGTTCAATCCAGCACTGCTGTTATCTGCTCTGTGAAAAAAAAAAAAAAAAAAAAGATACAAACGAATGGAAATTTTGTGGCTGGCCAACAAAGGGACTTTCCCAGCCAAAATCAGAACAAAGGTTTTAATTTATTTAGGAAATCAAAAGGCTAAAAAGGCATGATCTTCAATCTCTCCCTAATGCGAGTAGTCCTCACTGTGATACATAATCCCATGGTTTTGCTGGGCTTCACAATGGATTTACTCATTAAAGACAGCACAAGAGTGAAGATTTGAAGAGCAGGTCATTAATACATGACAACATAAAATATTATGCGATCTATATTATGTCTTAACTGGAAGCATTCATTTTAATTTATTTTAGAGGAACTTGGACAAACTCTTGAAAAGAGGCATACAAAGAGGATGGTTTATTCAGAGAAAAGCTAAGACTGTGTGTCAATTTTTCTGAAACATCACATTCACTCATTTATGTATAGAGTAATGTCATGGTCTGACAATGTCCTCAAAAATCCATTTTGTACATCTGAAATGAAACTCTTTCAAAGCTTAAATAATCTGCCGTTGTAGACTAACCAAGTCTATAAATATTTAAGTCATTAGGCATATTTGCAAATCTAAAAATACTTTAAAAACCATTACTGCATTCAGAAAAAGCAGTTGTAGAGCACTCCATAAATCTACTTTTTCTGCTTCCTCTGAGCAAAGCCTGTTCCAATTTCAGAGTTAAGACTCCAGTTAAATACTACAGAACAAACACATCTGAGAGAATAAACCAGATTACTTTTTGATCCTAAGCCTTTCTCCATTGGCAATTATGGCTAAGATAGCGCTTACATTTAGGCTGCTCCATACAGCCACCAAACCTGCGCTAGAAAATGACCTAAGTACCTACAAATTGTCCACGGCCCTGTTGATTCTGATGGGATTACTGTTCGAAGGTTTTGGTCTAAATGAGGGAATGCAGATCTGTACTTTGAATATCAGGCTGCTTGTGGAAAAACAGAAAAAACCAGCAGGTTTGTAGTGAAGCCCCAGCTGAGAAGGGTGGTGGATCTCTACCATCCTCTGTCAGCTCTAACTTCGGTGCAGGGTGTTGCTCTTCCATGGGTCCCTGCTGGATACCTTCCCATGAATCACACAGGAAGGCTGGATTACAAACCTTTTAGTTCTCCAGATTCTACCTAAGTTTTGTCCCCCCAAAAAAGGGGCCTAAAATGACTGGTAAAACTTTTACCATTTTTGGGGAAGAGTTAAACGTATCTTTGCTCCTAAACAAGGGTGCCTGCCAGTAAGGGAGCTCTGGAGCTGCTCCAGAGCATGGTTCCAGGACACAAGGCTACAGGCATGGGGCTTGCATTGGCAAGTGGCACCTCCTGAGCATGCATGCAGCAAACACTGCTAATAACACCTAATTTCCCCAAAAGTGCACAGCTGTGGGGCCAAGTACAGTGACCCTTCTTTTGCTACCTCTCCATTAACTGCTGAATCTCATTTTCAAAATTCAGGAACTAATATACTTCAGAAAACAAATGTTATTTCAAAACACCCCACCACTTTTTACTGAAGAGTTTGCAAGAGGCAGTACTACGGAAAGGCTACCAACAGTCTGATGTGGACTCCTGGAAGAGGATCAACAAGCAGCACAAGCAGGAAAAAACTTTGAACGAAAAAAATGTGCTTTTTTATAACAGCCTTGGAAAGAAGATATTGGCAAAAGGAAAAACTGCAACAAAAAATGCTAAGAAGCAGGTCTGAGTACCATTTAGAGACTGGTCTGTGTCTATAACCAAAGCTAGTGACTATCATGAGACAGGCTATCACAGATTCTATATGAATTCTACCATGTTCAGGATTTCAAAAGAAGGAGACATATGTACACTTTTGTGCTTGAAAAATGTACATACTAAAACCTATACAGAGATGCACTGATTATTTAATTTTTAAAATTCCTTTACTTATCTAGATACATGCCACATCAATCACAGAATCACAGAATGGTTTGGGTTGGAAGGGACCTTCAAAGGCCATCTAGTCCAACCCCCCTGCAAGGAGCAGGGCCATCTCCAATCAGATCAGGTTGCTCAGAGCCCTGTCCAACCTGACCTTGAACGTTTCCAGGGATGGAGCATCCACCACCTCTCTGGGCAACCTGTGCCAGTGCTTCACCACCCTCATTGTAAAAAATGACTTCTTTATATCTAGTCTAAATCTACCTCCTTCTAGTTTAAAACCACTACCCCTTGTCCTATCACAAAAAGCCCTACTAAGAAGTTTGTCCCCATCTTTCTTATAAGCCCCCTTTAAGTACTGAAAGCCTGTGATAAGGTCTCGCCAGAGCCTTCTCTTCTCCAGGCTGAGCAACTCCAACTCTCTCAGTCTTTCCTCATAGGAGAGGTGCTCCAGCCCTCTGATCATCTTTGTGGTCCTCCTGCTGTGCTCCAGCAGGTCCATGTCTTTCTTGTGCTGAGGGCTCCATAGCTGGATGCAGTACTCCAGGTGGGGTCTCATGAGAGCAGAGGGGTAGAATCACCTCCCTCAACCTGCTGGCCATGCTTTTGATGCAGCTCAGGATACAACTGGCCAATGCAGCCCAGGATACAACTGGCATTCTGGGCTGTGAGCGCACGTTGGCGGCTCATGTCCAGCTTTTCATCCACCAGTACCCCTAAGTCTTTCTTGGCAGGGCTGCACTCAGTCCCTTCATCCCCCAGCCTGTAATGATATCGGGGCTTGCCCTGAACCAGGTGTAGGATAGCACCCATGTGCATGTATAGCAGAGATACAACATGGGACCATGCTGGTACATGACAAATAATAACAGAATATAACAAACTACATCATCTGCAAGTGTTGTTATAAAAATGTTGCATATAATTTTTTTTCTACTGAAAGGCAGCAAAAGAACCTCAGTTACTGACAAGACCTGCATTGTTCTAAGCAAAGTAGAAATTCCAGTGTAAATGCCAGAAGGGTTCAAATCTAGCTCTGTAGTGGATTTACAAAGAGCTGAATGAGGTCCAAAGTCTTTTAGGATACGTTAGCAAATAAAATTGAAAACACAGCTATTCCAACAAGGGATCTGTATGTACTTACATACTGCGCATTGGTATACCTGCCATGTAAGAATTGGGTTTAGTTAACGTAGTTAGGAAACTCTTCATTTAAGTTTTATTTGCTTCTCCCTTTTGAAAACAGCTTACTATTTTCTTTTTTTTCTTTTATGGGCCACCAAATTACATGTGACCAAATGTACCTATTTAGTGAAAATGGGTTCCATTAGTATGTAATCTTATCCTTGCATTGTTTTCTTCTGAAGAAAAATAATGGAGAACAGGTGGTGATGCTTAGCATCAGGCTCCTGTTTCTAGAATTACAATCTACTGGGAGCCACCAGCAATCTCTGAAAGCTGCCATAAGTGCTCAGGAACTAGTATGATCCAGAGCACACTCAATACATTAAAGCATCTTTTTGAAAATTTAAGTAGGTGTGACAGGAGAAATCTGGCTGAATGGCACAGGGATTCTAACGTGTCCCTGCAAAGGGTCGTGATTTCCTTCTGCATCCTACAATAAATAACTCAAGCTGGCTTCCATTTCGACAGCAGAAATTAGACATTTAAAAAATTCAAATAGGTACCATATGCACTATAAACCTTTCTGGTTTAGCATTCAAATGTAGTCGCATTCATGTTTTTGGAAAATATGGGATTTAAATTCTCCTAGAAGAACATTAAAACACTGTTCCTTTACACTTATTTATTCTCTTCTCAGTGCCACAAAAACCCAGCGGTGTCGATATATATATCCTTGATGTAGTTTGAAAATCTGCTGACGTCACACTGCACAAATAGTTTTACCCAGCAAGTCACACCACCACATGTCAGATAGACATTTCCTTGTTTTATCATCCCATCCTTACCTTACGTAGTAGGAAGATGTTTAGAAATAGTTCTAACCGACAACCATGTTTCCCAATGCGTTCTCATGGTGAACATGAGACAGAAACAGCACCAGCTAGCAAGCATATGTACAAGCATACAAGCTTTATAGCTGTGTTTTAAAATTTAGCTCCAAAGCTGAGGTGTAGGGCAAAGACAACACATAATTGCGTGACAATTTCAACTGACATACAATTTTACAAAACCAGACATCGAAGGCTGGCTGATAGGCCTAACTACTGTTCTGTGTCAGATATGCCAAGATACACGCTTACCTGAGGAAATAGTTAATGCAGTTTTGTTTTGTGGCATTGTAGTTCAAGAACGATAGGAAATAAAAGAAGACAAAGTTATTTGCAGGGTCAGATTTGGTGGAAATTGGCACTCTCCCATTGATTTCCACAGGAATATGTCAAGTTACACGAAGTAGATTCTACTTCACATTCCACATTTCTTGCATAGCTATAGAAAAGCAATGTTACATTTATTACTGTGGTTATCTATTATGGGAGACCTTAGTCAAAGTCAAAGCAGTCCCTGCAAGCTGAAATCAGTTGACACTAGGCTAACTTCAGCAGGCTTTGGGGCAGACTATATATATTTTATCCATCTTCCATCTCACCAGTGTTAGCTTTCCTCTAAAACAGGAGGCAGTGTGATGAGCTGCAATTCTATAGAAATCATATTCTGATTCAACAGTGCTCAGGAAATTCTTTTACTGCTTCTAGATTTCCTAGGAAATTTCAATGCAGAGAGAATGCCTTGTTCTCCAACAAGTCCCATGTAAGTGTCTTTCCACTTGAAGCTCCATGGCGACGACAAAAGAAAATTAAAAGGTGCCCATCGCTTTGAAGATAGTACAGAAGGAACTCCACCTTACAGAATCAAGACAAGCTCAGCCCACAAAACTGGGAGAGATGGCAAGACAAAAGTATTAGCAGAAAGAGAATGGCAAATATTATTTTTTCTTCTTGGCATCGTGCTAACAACAAAGTTTTTCCAAGATGAAAGACACAACTATTGTCACAGGGTTTTTTAACCTAAGGAACACTAATTTTTGCGCTACAAAAACTCTTAGTCTTGGTTAGTCTTTCCACCTGAAATCAGGTTGCTGAGGTAAGGGATTGTTTTAAATTATCCCATCAGATCCATCTAGAACTGGTTGGTTTCTGAATTTCCTTAATATAGTAAATATTACCCCCTATTTATCACTCCTGTTAATCCAGCTGAAGTAGCTGAAATCTCTTCTAGCATGTGCATCACCAGCAAAAATTCTTGGCCAAAAGAATTTTGGTGATGAATGAACCAGAAAAAGTGCACAGCCTAATCCCAGGAAAGGTTTCATCTCCAACTGTTAAAAGCATTCTCATCCTGTTTGTGAACTGACCAAATTTAAACACTGGAAAACGATGCACATGAAACTGCATTATGCCATTTTTAAAGAAATGTGTTTCACAATAATTTTACTTTAATTCCGAACTTCAAAATTATCTTCAAAAGATATTTAGAAAAGGAAATTTGCTATGCTTTGAGCAGTGAAGAATAGATAATGAAAATTAGAATTGTGAAAAATTTAGTTTTGAAGAGACCTAATTTCTAGAAGGTTTTTTCCCTAACAAGAACTGAAGGTTTTGTGGCTTTATCAAAACTTCTCTAGAAAACATTTTTTATGACATTTTTTCCTTTTCCTGGTATTAGAGATTGCAAAAGCAGTTCTAATAACATCAGAGTGTTGGTAAAAACCAGAAAATAAATTATAACTCTCCTGCTTAATCCACATACCATAAATAGTCTTTGTGTATATATATATACACACATATGTGTGCAGATACATAAGTCAGATATAATGTAAAAAATAATATATATGTACAAATTAGGATACACTATTACAGTGAAAAAGTCAGAGACATTCTGCTTACTATACCATCCCTAAAATTATGTCCTTGGCTAAAATCCTGAAAGGATTCTAAAGGTAGAAATGCTTTAGCTACCTTCTGAGAATCTTTTTCCACAGCCTGACTGATCACTTGCTAAGCCAATTGCAG
This sequence comes from Ardeotis arabs, assembly GCA_011801015.1. NCBI lineage: Eukaryota > Metazoa > Chordata > Aves > Otidiformes > Otididae > Ardeotis > Ardeotis arabs. Next base: position 38,981 of record JAAGAY010145116.1, read on the forward strand.
CACAAATTCATCTTAGCCTGGAGCACAAAGATTTTGGGTTTAGCTCTTACAAATATCACAAACTTACAAGTATTGCATTGCTGAAATTTCCTTTAAATTCAGAGGACTTGCACAGGTGGAACAAAATCAGTGCAGTTCAGGGAGAAAGAGGCTTTCCAAGTTATAATAGCTTAGAGGGATTTTTCTTTTCAGAAAAAGAACCTTGCATTTAAAATATTCATGGCTGCTTGAAGAGGCAGCAGAGTTATAACACTGCATTTTAGAAGAATAACTGGCCATTAAATCCCTACACCAGTTTCCTTTCCTCCATGCTTGGATAACATACTACTACTACTACTAAACTTAGCTCCATGGTAGAAACATTTTTTTTTTCCCTCATAAAAGAATATAAAGGCAATAATGATGAATTTAACCAAGGGACAACTATGTTAGAACAAAAGATACACAGGGAACTGAATGCTTGATTTTCCCGAAAGTCTCATTTTGTGCTCTATTTTTGTTGCCTTCCAGACATAATGATTTTACCATCTTTCTTCAAAGAACAGAAAGCCTCATTTTCAAAATGATGTGTTGCTAGATTAATCTGTCCTGAATTCTATCATTCTGAACTCACTGGGAGATGGTACATGTACATGAATTATATATACTACATGAGGGATAGTGTTCATGGTGCCGTGATTTCAACAGTTCGCTGATAAACAAACTTTACTTTTTGGCCAGATTGCAGTTCTCCATAAGCAAAACACTAGTACATTGTGGCAATACACACCGTTGACAAACTGCATTGCCCTGCATTCGACAGTTGTTCACCCTTCTCGGTTTGTAAAATCTGGATCCAATTTTCAAATGAAAGATCACTTTGCTGAACATTTATTTTTCCTGTGGAATTACTTTACCAATGTTTGGTGAATAGGTTCTTTTCAACCTTGGGGGTTATTTATTTAGATTTTTATTCTCTTCAAAATGTTGGTGGAAAATGTTTGTCTGCTGGAGGAGCACCACATGCTTCTGATCTGAAGGTTGACTGACTTAAAAACAACGAGTCAGCAAGTACAAATACAGACAGGAGATTAAATGATCGTTAAGTATCTAAATGAACTGGGAATTACAGCCCCAGTTTCAAAAGTCTGTCAGATGAAATGAGCTCCAGTCTAAATTAGAGTCCTGGGAACTTAGATTTCTATACGCTTAAGAGTTTACTAAACTGAAGAATATAATATCACAAAGAGATGGATGAGCGAGCGTGAAAGCCAAGAAGGATGGAAAATGAATGCAGCAGTAACCTGCTGATTCAAAAGCAAATGCAGGTTCCCAAAGCAAATAGTTTTCCTATCTGCAATAGATTGTGATATTCTTCTGCTTAGAATCTGTACAAATTGCGAACACAGCACATTTTTTTTCACTGAGGGATTAAAAAGAAAAAAGCACTTTTTTATTCCAAGAATTTTTATGGGAAAATGGAGCAGTCTCAGTGAAATCTTGCTGTTTCCATTGCATTTTTTTTTCTATTATTTCCTCTTAAGCACTAAAAGCACTCACTAAGTTCTGATGCTTCCAGGAATTCTGGAACCAGAATATTTTGTCAAAAAATGGAGTTCCAAAAGTAGAAAATATGTTAGGTATGCATATTTTTAAAACAAATATTTCCAAGGCAAGTTTAGAAAAACTACTGTTTAAAGGAACATTGATTTAAACAGTATCATTTTCAACCTGGGTACTTCCTATTAAACTTTATGACATTTAATACCATTCTGTATTAATTTCATCTATGTCTGTCTTCTCTCAAAATACTCTACTTCCCATTATGTAAATGTTTGGATTTCAGTTATCATCTTCCTAATATTTTGAGTTCCTTAATATATCATATAGTTGCTTCAGACAGGAGCACTTCCACATAATGGGGAAATTCAGATGGCATACAATGACAAATTTTTTGAATCAATGCCATAAAACATTAGCATAACTGATGACTCAAGCAGACCAAACATTAGACTAAATTTCACTCATATGTGAATCAAAGGAGGGTTTTAAAAATTGTATTTAATACTAACAATATTCAGTAAATCAGAGCTGGTAACTGGAGACTGCAGCTAGGGGGAGCAGCAGAGAGAACACAATTATTTTTAGACTGTGCAAATTCCCACTTTTGCCTGATGCTGAGGGACATCTGGAGAAAACCAGGGAAAGACATCCTCCCATCACTTGTAACACCGTGACTTTTATTTAGGCTCCCTAATATCTCTAGTCAAACAGATTTCAAAGATAAAGTAAGAGATTCTTGGGTTTCACTGTAGTACTGAGTTGCTTTCTCCTCAGCTGTCTGTATCTCTTTGTAGATGGAGCCAACCAACCCTGTATTTCCTTGGCATGAGAGTAGTTTCCATCAAAACCATAGCAACTTTGGAAATGTAAGACTTTTCAGAAAGCTGTCAGGTCATTCTAACAGCAGAATTGATAAATATAATTTGCACTAGTAAAGTGTTCCATTAATGCATCACTGAAATATAGAGTGTATTTAAAGGAGAAAAATCTCACTTTTGTCTTCCCAAGTTGCATGTTTTCATCAGCTTAGAAAACTCTTCAGCAAGAGGCAGGAGGAAGTATTGACTGCTTCTGCCATGAGTTTGCAAGGAAGTGACACTTACTGTGCTGTTGGGTCCAAGTTTGCTGACCTTGTCTATGGCGAACTCTGCCTTTAAAGATAACTGTGTATAAAGACGGGCTGAGAGATATGAACAGGCAAAAGGAGGATTCTGAAGGCAGATTTAAGTTAATTCACTGAGTTATACAGAATTTACCATAGAGGCTCACTACAAAATTACAGGATGTATTAATGAAGTTTCTATAAAGTATGAAGATACTCAGTCTTATGTATAACAATAATTTGGGTGAGAAGAATTTACTCATGAGCACAAAAGAGCTCGAGGAAGTAACAAAAGAAAGCAAAAAGAGCTCCCAAACACAAAAAAAACCCCTTCATTCTGACTTGAAAACCTGACCCTTTTGGGACAGTATTTACTTCCGTAGCTGAATAAACAGTAGCAAAAAACTCTTTGAAAAGTCTCCCCTGACTTGTGCATGCTACATACTTTGTAAATCTGTCCTAAGCCTCTTTGTCTATTTCTTCATTTTTCCATTTTCTTTTCATTATAGTCATGTTTTCCATTCATGCAGCAATCTCTTTGGAATACTTAACATGTAGTCTAGAAGTCTCTCTGGATAACAAACCCACACTGAAGTTCGTGGGAGTATTCATGCTGATTTCAGTGGGCATCAGAGAGGATATGAAAATCAGTACCCACTGTCATAGACCCAAAGATTGAGTCCAGTAAAATATTTGCCTGCCTAATATTTATATATGCAAACCCTAACTGAGGTAAACAAGACAACATGAATGCTTACATCGAACCACATATGCTTAAGTTTCCTGATAAATTGAGGTAATAAAGTGGGTTATTTACGATACTGATAAAATATAACTTGATATTGATTTATGATGTTGACAAAAATAATAAATTATTGATGAACAACATAAGCACATAACAGTTACCATAATGTATCAGAGCGAAGTGGTGAGGCCACGGTCCTGCTAGTTGCAAATACTCCAAGGAGTAAGAAAATAGGCAAGTACGGAAGGATTTCTCCCAGATACATTCTCCCAGCTTCAGCCAACAGCAGCTTAGACACATCTGAAGCTGGAAGTTTTACCACTGTGTTTAGTACCTACCAGTGCAATCTCTCACGTCTCCGTCTGTCTCACCTCCGTTTGAGCAGTTCCATATGGCTCCCACAGCGTCATGTGGCCATGAGCTATACAGTATGAAAAAGTAGTCCCTGGCTGCCTGATAATTTCACACTATCTGCTCTTGGCTCTTTTCTTCTAGGGCAAATACCGAATGATTGCTCCCCACTCACCTTTTCCTCATCCATCATTACTTTATATCTCTCTGTTCTGTTCTCCCATGGGCATCCCTTTTCCAAACCAGGTCGTTGTGCCCTATTTAATTTCTCCTGCGTTACAGCAATTCTGCTGCTCTGATCATCCCTGCTGTCCTCCTCCTCCATCTAATCCTGACTGCTTCTGTATCCATTTAACAGTTATTCAGCATCATGAACTTAGAAGTACTGTAAAAATGCCATTTGTTTTGTTCTCAGTTCCTGATATTCTCCTTTGCTTTTTTTAAAAAAATAATAATAATAATAATTTTTGTCTCTCTCTACTTCTGCTTCACCATTAACTAATAGCTAAAGTGACTTTAATTTAGAAGTTATCACTGTATATACCCAACTGCCATCATGTTATGCCATGTACATTGCTTTATACCTCTAGAAACGGAATTTTACCTATGGGCTTTGTTTCTCAGATGTTCAGTATACTGACATTTACTGCAACTCTTTGTGGTCCATTTAAGTTCTTACTGTTCCGAATGCATTTCATTAAAAACTTCTGTGCCTCACTAATCCCCCATTTTCCAGACAATTTACCAATAAGTTGAACAGCCTCCATCTCCAAAAGATCTGTGTGAAACCTTGCTTATAGCCTCCCCAGGTTGTGAAAGCTGGCCATTTAGTTCTGCTTGGTTTTTCCTGTCTACTGATCAGTTATGAAATGGGTTATCCCTTGGCAATTCAGTTTCTTTAAAGTTTTTGTACCTGAGCTATAGCTCCGTTCACACAAGTATTTGAAGAGCAGTGGTAAATTACTTGCCAGAAATGGTGGTGTTTGATTTTGATCTGTCATTAGCCTAGTAAGAGAGGGCTGTTTTGCACCATTAAATAATCATATTTACAAATACGATTTAGGCTGAGTATTAAGAGAGTGTTTCGTGAGGCAGGCTGGAAGGAAGAGAGAAGCCTCAGCCTCACAGGTGTTATCAGGACAGCAGAGCATTAGAGGTTTTTTGTTCTGGAAAATATTCAGGTGAAACATACTGTGAAAATAATTTAGAAGAAGCAAATGTTCACAAAATGTCTTCTAGTAGCTACTGTTTAAACTAATTTCCTGCCAATAGGGTCATTTAGGACAGAAGGGGATCAAAAGTAAAAGCAGTGTGAAATTTTACTACCAAGTGGTCAAAGCATACAAGCCGAAAGACTTCCAATGAAGTCAACAGCACCAGGAGCAGCTGAGCTCCCCGTCCTGCAGTAACACAGACACGTGTTGTACTACCGACAGCGCACAAACCACGTTCATGGCTGGTCTTGTCTGCTCATGCTATTTCAGCAGCATGAATCACCCTGGCTGAAATTCAGCCCTTCAAGCCCTCCACCTGGTATCTCATAGACACTGGTCTGCCCTTTGTGTCAACAGGTAAAACTTAAATTTAAAGTGCTACATCATAAAAGTCTTACATTTAAAAAAAAAAAACAACACAAAACAAAACAACAAAACCAAAACCCCAAACAACCCTCCCACCCCCCCACAAACTCTAGAATTTGAGATCCGAATACTGACCAACAGCCAGAATGAGCACTGGAAGTCAAACCAGGGAAAGAGAGGAAAATCAAATCCAGAAACTGAGTGTCAGTCTCTGTTGTGCAATCTGTTTTCACAGAAATCGGCTAAGTCTGAATTAGTGAACTCCACTTCAGCTTTTGCTCTTACTGACACTGTATCCACGGTATCTGGGAAAAGACTTAGACACATCTCGGGAGAACAGCATGGGCCCGGTGCTTCCAAAAGGCTGAAATCAATATGTTCATGTCTCAGATACATGTGCCAGGGTAGCTGTCCCAGCTGCACAACACATGATGTGTCAACTGCTTTACATAGAGTGGATCAGGAAGAGGCTCATTAAGGAGAAACACTACAGCTCTGCTTGCAACATCTCTCCATCCTTGACCAGTTTTACACCAAAAAAAAAATGACACTGCTTTAAGAAAAGGGTTACTCTGCATGGAGATCAAAACCCATACAGAAGGGCCAGAGGAACTGTGTCTGGTACATTAGATACAGATCTATCACTGATCTTTCATATAATTATTTCATCACTGAGGGAACAGAGTAAATTATTCTGATTTAACTTTTTCTGTAATAATAATTTTAACAAATTATGCTGATGACCAAATTCAGCCTATCTTACCTACATGATGAAAGAAAAGAGAGCTCCTTGTCCCTGAGCATGCTTTGCAGTGAGGGAGTCTCAGCCAGACCACTTCCTCTAAGCTGAATTTCTCCCCTGCACAGAAAAGGCCACAATCCCGCTGCTCCCTAAAGGCATGCAGAAACTGATTCCCACTGGAAACATTCAGAGAGTTGGGTACATAAGTAACCTTCAAATTCATCCTATCTGTATACAGGGCCTAGCCTTTTAGATGGCTTTCTGCGCAGAAGCGCATGGCACCTCTTGGATAAGACAGGCAATGAGACAGCACATTTTGCAGAGCAAGGAGTCCAAGTGTGGCATTTCTGGGCAGCATGAACTTGTGCCTGTGGTTAGATTTTTTTGGTGCATGTGCTGAGAAACAGTGCTAGAGCGGAGTGAGTTACCTCACTTCTTTGGGTACTGAATTGTCACTACCACTACTGACGTTCCCCTCAGTGGACCTGAAAGCTGTTCCTGAACAAGTGAAGACATCATCACATGGCTGCTCTAAAAGAGAACGTATTTTCTCTCACTTTCCCCATCCTTGACTCTTCCATTCTTATCCTTCGGCTGTAAAGTAGACTTCAGTCCCACTGAATTCAAGAGTGACAACTGCACCCCAGACCTGGAACTCATACACTGCTATCATACCTGTTCATACAATGTATGCACTGGCTTCTATTAAGCTAAAACCTTTAAGACAGTGCAATGCTATCCTACTCTTCATCTGTTTGTTACTACTGAAAGCGGATTTTGTGAGTAACTCATTGAGATAAGAGCCTGAAAGTGGATACCCCCTCCAGTGTCGAATGGTATAGTGGCTAGCCGAGTCTGCCTGTGGCAACTGCCTGTTCAGAAAAAAAATGAAAAATTTTCACATTGCTAATCCCTGTTACACAGACAATCTGCAGCCCATTTATTATTCCTTTTTGGCTTTATTTTTAACAGGCCCTTAAAACATATTTTTCCTTAAAATGACAACATTCTTTTTTGCCCTCTTTGTTCGTGGGGCTTTGTGTGCTCATAAACAGTTTAAGAGTTCCCTTCACACCTGCGGTGCACATGTGTGCCTGTAATAAAGCTTCTCTTGTCTGTCCTTAAATGATAACTTAAGAGGACAGTGTTGAAGAAAAGGCACCATCCTTGCGACTGTAATGAACGAACCTAAATCCAAATCCCAAACCTACAGCAGTGACAGTAAGGCCTGGGGAAGGAGGGAACCTGACCCACGAAGCTCATTATAAATCTGCTTTCCCAGGGACTGAGGAGTGTCTCTAGTTTTGCTGTCCAGTACCTTAAACCCTCCATAACCTGAGTTAATTGAAGTGCACCAATAACAGACATTGCATTTCAAATGAACATGTCAGGCATCTCCATGCATGAAGGTCTTTTAAACATTTTACAAATGTATTTTAGTAATGCCACCCAAAAACCTCATCAAGGACCAAATATGTGCTTCCCAGTTTGGCAAATCAGGAAAGCAAGCGGGGAAAAGCTAAACATGGAACTTTCAAACTCATTCTTCCAACCACCCAATAATCAGCCCCCTTCTGTGCTCCAGCCAGTTGTTTCTTCTACACTTCCAGTGAAATCTAAAGATAAAAACAGCTCTTGTATTTTCAATAATAATAATAATAATAATAATTCATTTTAATTTATTATCTCTACCACTGTTATTGTTGAGATAATACTTAAACCAATATTTTCATATGCATATAGACAAACACATAGGCTAAGAAAGTCTGAGTTCCTGCCTCTGAAATCCTGAGAAAATTTTGCATTATCTAGCACATTTTACATATTTGTCCAATACTAAAACTTAGAACCTCTTATTCCCCACGTAATAAAAGTTGCATCTTCTTTCCCCTTTCAGTCCCTTCTCTAGAGAAATGAAGGAATAGAGTCTTCCTTATCCTCCCTGCTGGCCCTGAAGTCGGAGCAGAGAGGCTGAGGGGAAGGCAAGCAGACCTGCGACTCCTTTCCAGCTGGCAAACCCTGCTCAAAGACACAAGGAAGCAGCCTGTACCATCTCAAGGTTGTGCTCCATCCTTCCTTGACCTCCCTGGACTCTGTGTTGCTTATTTGGAAAATCGTGCCAAAAACGCTTCTCAATTAGCACAATCTGAGCTATGCTAAAGCTATGCTGCTACTCAAAACCAGCTTGCTCAGAAAATGCCTCCTGGAGACTTGTTTACACAGCAGGGAGTGGATCAGCACGCATTAGATTGCAGTGTCGTGACCTCTTTTCGGCTGCCTCGTGCTAGTTATACTCAACTTGTGCTGACATCACTGGCCAGGCCCTGGCCCTGGCATCAGAGCTGAGGTCTCAGTGGAAGGAAAACCCTAAGTCGGCCTAACCACAGGACAGTTTGGGATCAGCAAGACTTTCCCAGTCTCTTTCAGCTTAAGCACTGGTACAAAGTCTGAGAGAAATTTCCCTCCACAGAGAAAACCTTAATCTTCTGGTTAGACAACACCACATACTACAATTTAATACTTAATAAATTGTCACAAAGCTATAATACAAGTATTCACTTGGTCACTTATCCTTTTAGCAATAAAAAACAATTGACTGAAGTTCAGTTGCAATTTGTTGCAGCTGCTGTGGCAAGGACCCCCTCAGAAAGTAATATCCAGAGGATTCTTCTTGTTAAAAAGCCATTTCCTTGGCGAGGAGTGGGATGTCTGGAAGATAGTAACAAGGACAAAACCAAGCACAGAAGTTTACAAGCATTCCTGAAGAGCATTTTTAAAACCCTGTATTTATTCAGACAATTACAAAAACATTTTATGCAGCTAAGCAGTTTAGCCCGTCCACCAAAATATAAAGTAGACTTCTAAGCCAGTTTTTGATAGGCAGTTTTCCTCATTACCCCAAAGATGACACAGGAGGCAGCATTAACACTTGGCTCCACCCTGGAGAAGATGTGGAGAGGGGATGGTAACCTCCTGGTTTCCTGGTCCTTCCATGGCTCCCAGGATTTCCACACTTCAGTTCTGACCCACATTCACTTTCTCTCCCCACCACAGGAGTTGGTTGAACTACCTGGTTACGAACAATATACACTGCAAATTTAGCTTTGTTGGGAGTAACAGGAACTGAGAGGGTCTGGAAGAACAACTTCCAGTCTCACTGGGCAACCCCATAGTATTCAACTCAGACATTACGGCACGTGGTTGTTATGTGGGTCAAATGGTATCATTATTACTACCTGAGTGGACAATGAACAGAAATTTAAGAATGACAAGTCTGGTAAAACTTTCAGGCTATGCTAAATACATGAAACAGTCTTCACATTTACTTTGTGGCTCCCATCATGCCAAGGAGTTAATGAGATAATCCCCCCACAAAGAGAAGACTAATGGTCTCAGGCTGTTTATCTCCCTAAACGCTCATTAATTTATCATCAGATAACACATCAGCCATGCCACCTTCTCTAGTCTGCTAAATGGTCACCCTGTTCCATAAAGCAAACACAGGATAGTAGACAGTTTTTTCTTCCCTTCTGCTTCTTCCATTATTATTATCCCTTGATGTTACTCACCATGCGGTCTCTCTCTATGTGAAAGCTATATGTTAACTATTTAGCCACAATTTGTAACTCTTTGGTAAGGAATGCCATTGTCCTGTCTACCCTAAAAGAGGAAATGGCCATTTAACATTTCCTCTCTCCTTCCCTCCTGCCTGAACAACAGCAAGGGAGATGATGTTTGAAAAATAAAGTAACTATCCACCCAGTACTCCTCCTACCAAAGAGGAGAAGTAGGAGACTCACAGCTCAGTCTCTGTGTCCTGGACAACCTAATGCCCACAAGATAGACAGAAACACAAACTTTTCTTTTTTAAGATAGAAAACAGGATCCTGAGTCTCTCAGGAAATTCACAATGAACTAGATGGGAGGCAGGCTCTGCTCTCTCATTTTCAAGCCAAAAGCGGAGAAACAAAGAAATTCAGCAAGTTCTGCAGCCTGTACTAGCCCTGCCAGGTCAGGCCAACAGAAGCTTCATTTGGCCATTTTTCACTCAGCTGCTACTGAAGACACATTGTGAAGAAGAACCGTCTGCCAAAACCAAGGCTCCCTAACACCATCTCTTGCTTGCAGCTCTATGTCATATTGGACAGAGGGTTTGTTTTTTTTTAAACCCATGTTCTATAGAAACTTACCCTGAACAGAGGCCATATATGCCAAAGCACCTCCGTGTCCACATGAACACACCCAAGGTAAGAAAATCAGAAAGCACTCAGGCACACCGACAAACCTGGCTGGCAGTAAGAGCAAGTGGCAGGTGGAGTCTTCCTTAGAATTTGCAGCATTGGGAAACCCAAAACCTATTTTCAGTAGTGACTTCAGAAAACAACCTAAGCTATCTGACATGGGACCCAGGTCCCAGTTAAACACAGCACCCAGATTTCTATGGCTTCTTTTGAGTTGGCATGAATACTTGACACTGGCCATCCAGAGTACCCTGGCTGTACTTCATGAAACACTAGAGTTTTGCTGTTAAAAACAAAATATATATATATAAAAAAGGAGGGAAGAAAGTCAAATGAAAGCAAAAAGGTTAAATACGAGATGGTAGCACATCTGTCAGTATCCTTTTTCTTTTATTTTTTTTGACACAGTCTAAATCTTTCTGTTACTTTTGAAAATGAATTGAACTAAGTTAACGCCAACTAGATTAGTTAGGCTCAGCATTTTGCATTTCTGTTAGTGGTTTTACATATAGTTATCTCCCCTGCTTCCAGAGACCTTGTTTTACAGCAAAATGTCCAGCTTTAGGATCTTTGCAAGCTGTCAAGAAGAGGTGCACCATTTTCTGTAGGAATACATAGCAAAAGAAACGATTCTGGAAACTACCCTGCTCTATGCAAAAGGAAAAGTAAAGGAGATTTTTCCCCATCAGATGCATTACTTTCCTTGATGCCGTTCTAGTTAAGAATGAGATTCCAAGATTAAAAATTTCCTGCTGCAAGATAAACATATTCTGTTTGCAATTCCTTTTAAGAGATCTCTGCTTTAGGCATTTCAGACTTGCAGGGAAGAGATCACACTGACAGCAATTCACTGCTTCGCTCAACGCAAGCTGCCAAAATGCATAGAGCTGAACCCTGTCCTCTCATTCAGTGGACCAATAAATATGCTTTTAAAAGCATGCACAACTTGGTTCACACTTACATGATGCACAGAGAATGAGGCAGAGGGCTTGGAGAGTGGAGCAACACCTCATTCCCGAGCATGTGCAGAACAGTCCACCTTTGCTTGCTGCTAAAAATGGTAAACCAGTGCCATTTGCACTACATATGTGCAACATGCATGTCTCCAAGATTCATTACTGGGCATATGAAAATTCAATCATATCAAAGCTTAGCTTTAAGACAGTCCCAAGAGGCTGAACCCTGTGCTTATGCACTTTGAGGTGGAAAAAAACAACAACGCTTGAACTTTTTTTTTCTTTTTCTGTAGCATTGCTCCAGTCTTTTAGTAAGAACAATATAGCGGCTAAATGAGTGAACTCCATGTTCTCACTGTGTGTTTATATCCATCCATTTTCATAACTCAAGGGCTGTTTGTGTGAACAAAAATGTATAAAATGTATAAAATTACAATCCCAAGTAATGTATAAATTACAATCCCAAGAAAACTGTAACTAAAATGAACAAAACTCATTATTTATTTGAAAATGGCTGTGTTTTTGTCATTTAGTATGACCATATGTATCCTTTTATGCTATCTCTCTCTCTCTAGTACTTCTTTCTGTAGCTCATTCTAGAGTAAAGGATTCTGCAATGAGATGGAAGTATCACAAATTCACCTATTTTCATATTTCATTGCAATCTGAAAATTGCTTTGTGTTCATTAAATTTTTCATTAAAAGAAATATGGCCTTCAAGCAAAAAGGGAAAAATGGTACCGAAGAAAAGTGACAGTCTGGGGACATATACGGTCATTGCACCTCTTATACTTGAAGATGAATGTTCATGTTCTCCAGTGAAAATAAAGACTTTTGCGGGCAGAATTAATTTTTAAAAAGTAACAAAACAAACCTTCTGATCTTCTTGGCTTCTGTATGGGCCTTTCACATCCATGGATATGAGGTTTATAGAAGCTGGTTTCAACATAAAGGTACCAGAAACACAGCCTAGAACATAGCACTGAAAGACAATCCCCAGTTTTCTAAAAAAAAGAAAAAAAAAATCTAAACACACTTGGAGTTTTATCAATGCAAGAAAAGGAGAGAGGAGGCTTCTGGTTTTCTTCCCCATTGCTCTAGTGTCATGCAAACTTCAGCTCCTCAAATCTGTCATAAATGTCTGATAGCTGCAGTGCTGACACCTACACAAAGCTCCCCGGCACCGTGGTGGGACATGGTGAGAAGACCCGTGCCAATGATGGGCCAAGTGGGGGCTGCTGGCTTCCAAGCCTGGCCCATTGCACCCTGACTCTTGCCAGCCGTGACCAGTGTCTGCATGGGGGGGTAGCACAAGCTTGTCAGGACTTTAGCAAGCCCAAGCAAGAAGGGAAGGTCTCTGCTTTCAAGGCATTCTCCAAATTAACATTTTTTACATACATATAAAACTTGTTTGGATATACTTAAAAACATTCTCAGATACACAAAAGCTGAAGAGGAAAGCAATGCTCGAAAAACAGAAGCAGGAGCTTCATGGGACTCCTCCTTTGCAGAGTTAAATTCCTCCTAAATGGCATTTCCAGGATGAGGCATTTGTAAGTACAACTGTAAAAGGACCAAAGGCTCAACTGACAAACCGTGAGATATGAAGTGTTTGCAAGATACATCCGGTGCTGAGATAATTAAAATCAAAATTAAACTTATGCTATATTTGCATCTGCAAATCATCAGTTAATCAAACATAATGAGTTAATCAGACTCATTTTTCTGAGGGCAAAATGTAATCATGCTTCATCATCTTTTGTGTCGTCCTTAGATCTGACAGGCTTTCCAGATAGAAACTAAGTCTTCCTAAGTGTTTGCACACCCAATAGCACAGCAGTGTCCTGGAAGTTTTCTAGACATGGTTGCAACATCAATAGGAAATAGTTGTAGTAAAGCCACTTTATAGGAGCTTTTGCTCTATATTAAGAAGTCACATAATAATAATAATAAATTGAAGAGGACATCAAGTATGACCTAGGAAGGAGATAATACACTGCATCCCATTCTTGCAATCAAGGACAAGCCGGTTGGTTATTTAGCAAGACTGCTGCCAGTAAACCAGTATGTCTCCCGGATTCCTAACAGCAAAAAACAAGAGCAAAGAGTACATTCTCTGGTGACCTCTGCAGATTTAGCAATGCTGTGCTTATTTTTTAATACAAAAATAAGAAGCTGTTGCTGGATGTAATTTCTAGGTATTGCAATTAATTTATTTTTAATCCCATGGAGAAATAATTTATAATGTCTTGGTTGCTAGCTATTCAAGATATTGTGGTTACATTTTTGGTGTCTTTGGTACATTTTATTGTAACACTCTCAAGGCACTGCAGTCAATTACTACATCTCATGCTGTTTTACTTGCTCCAAAGCATCATCCCAGCATTTTCTAGCAAATCCTTGTGGGTAACTATGTCCCGTTCAAGAAACACATGTATGTCCATGCCCTGATAGGTATGAGGTCAGTGTCAACTTAGTCATTTGGATTAATGCCTTTTTGGTTTGGCTTCTGTGGTCTCAAGCCTCTTAGCTCAAGCTGTGATAGAGGTTTTTTTGTAAAAATACATTTTTAAAATTAAGCTGAGTACATTTGGAGTACAAAGGCTTAGCAGATATTGATCTATCATGCCTCTGAAGTGTTAAAACTTGCCCCAGCTTTTCACTCACTCCTCTCTCCCTTTTTCAGACCTCATTATCTCTTCTTCAGCTCCACTGTTGTGCTGTTCCCCTCTCTTGGCCATCCCAGTTCTTCCCTTCGTTGTTGCTGCCACTCCTGTCACACACATGGGGGAAGCAGGAGGGATAGTCCCAGCAGGAAGCACAAGCCCAACCAGCTATGCAGCAGCAAAGGGAATGAGAGACACGACTAGCCGGGGAAAAGAGCTGAAAGAATGGCTTGTGGCCAGGTCTTGGAAAGGGCAGAAGACAATGGCACCCTATAAAGAAGGAAAGTGGCTTGAAATAAAGTTTGACCTATAGGTCTTAGCCTACCAGATCATTAAAGGTGGTTGAGTGTTAAGGAGTGCAAACCCCAGCACTGATGGAGAGGACAAGCCTCAGAGGAGAGTGGGGCTATGACCCAGAGGCAAGAAAGTAAAAAAGATGGTGAAGTGAATTAAAGAGGCTACAGAGCCATCATCCAGGAATCTATGGAACGGCTATGCCTTTCGATCATAGCTATGAAACACGGGATTTTTCCTTTCAAGTTGATTCCTATAGTTGAGCGAGAGCACTCACATAGGAGAGTTTCCCCTAATGCAGTGGAAGCTGTATCTAACATGCAGAAAAATTAATCCACCAACATTGCTAATCTGGCCTTTTCAATTTATGACTCTATTCACTGTATTGTATCTATTCAGAGAGATGACAAGTCCAAAACAATTTCCTAGAGAGGCTACAGTACTGAGGTGTTAGCTGTTCCTAGAAGCCGTTTCTCTAAATCACGTTTTTGAAAGGAAATTGATAGCAGACAGTATATATTACTGAGCCTCCAAAAAGTAATGTTGTCTAACATGTGCTGTACGGTCCTACTTCTGAGCAGACTTTTTCCCTTGTGCAAGTGCTGTAGGCTCTTTGCGATTCTCTGTGAAACTGGGAAAACGTTAACAGTTTGCAGAAAGGGGAAAACAGGAGTGACAGTGAAGAACAGTGAAGACAGTGAAATCTCACCGATTTAGCACGTCAGTGCTTCTCATTCTCTGCTGATCCAAGGCAGTAAATGGAATAAGAACAGAAAATAAATAATATTCCTCAGAAAGACATAAAAATGTAAGTCTCACTGAAATCCACATTTGCCCTGCCAGTCCCTCCAGCAAGCTGGATAGCTTGCTTTGCTCATGTGAGTATTTCATTAATTTAAATTGGAACTTTGCCTGACAAACGAGCGCTGGATCTTCCCTTTCTGGGCAGCAGCACTGTAACTACCAGCTGAAATACATCAACACTCCAGATAAGCCATGAACTATTGTATCTGTTGATTTACTGCTGATTAAAGACTCCCAAGTTGCTCCTAGTCCTGAGACTTAACATAATTGGAAATGTTACATTAACATATTAAAGAAACGTTCTGAATGTGCGTTAGTCTACCAAGTTGAATAAGTAAATACGTTGCTGGCTGATGGTCCTTTCATCAGTTTTGGTGAGAGTTCTTTGATTTGCACTATGTGTATCTGCAGAGAGTTGAACACACAGCTCAGATCTGTCACAACTGCAATAGCAAAATTAAAATAGTTTTTCTTTAAGCTGCATATCGTTGGTCCTTCTAAAACTACTTCCTAATTTAAACAAGACTCTCAACTCACCATTTAATGTTATCAAGATATAAAAGGTACTGCTACTTTTGACACATTATAAATTCCACTATTGCAACAGATGGTTTTAGAAAGAAAAGCATAGGCCTGTTCTTCTAGCAAATGGCATGCAAAACATCAGCACAAAGTCCCAGAATCTAAAGAAATCAAGTACTAACCTAATAGAAGAGTACTTTTAAAAAATTATGAAAAAGTCATGTCTTAATTGGTTGAGATGCATGACACCGCTGTTAAAAATCATAGTGGCTTACCAGCTCTGCAACTGGAAGTATTGTCAAAGATAAAGCATTATCACAAAAGTAACTTCCTTTTATTTTTTTTTCTTTTATTCTTTTTACTGCAATTCTGTGTTAATTGTGCTGCTCCAGGCAGATGGCTGAAAGTAACATCTACAATTATTGGTAGCAAATCTGAGTCTTTTTCAAGGACTACATTGGCGTAAGACCGTACAGGAGTCAGGCAGGGATGGAGTCCCAGGGAAAGAGGGTGAAATCAGCACCGACAGCCCTTGATGGGAGGTCAGGCTTTGCTCCCTAGGAAACAAAGACACTGACTCTCCAGGGATCTTTGCTTTTGCTACAAACAGGACATCTTAAAGTGTGTGCTACCTGTTCTACCATTATAGATACTTACAGCATTATCTCTGACTTGAAGTACACCTTGTGAGTTCATGCCAATAACTAGACATCTCTGGCAAACAATCCAGGGTGGCAAGTAAGTGGTAAATCTTGCAAACGCAACCAGTGGGCAGTGCAACTTGTTTTCCAGGAACTGAGTGAATGATAATCAATCATTCTCAACACTGCGCTGAATACAGATTGAAGTGCTAAGGATGTTGTACATATGGGAAGGTGGCAAGACTTCCCCAAAAGGCAATAATTGTACATCGTGTCTGGGGCTGTACAGTGCAGCCCTACAAGTACCCTCATGAAAACTCATGAGACTGAGATAACACTCAGTGGGAAAATAGGCCCTGTATACTGGCTTTTTGGGAATACACACAAAACAAAAGAAAACCCAAGGAGGACATATAAGAAAGGGCATCATGTTCCTGTATTTCTTCAAGGTGATTTAACATAGTAATTATTACAATGTGCACTAGGAAAGCGCACAGTACTTTAGTAATATGAAACTTCAGCACAGCATCTGTTACTGAACTTTGCTCAGAGGTAAGGAGAGGCAACCCAATTCTGGGTAAATTATAAAACAATTGAGTGGCTGGGGAAAGAATGCTTGGAGGAGTTTAAAAACAAATTTCTCACACGCAAAAACCAAAACTACCACCACTGTTATTACGCCTGCACACAAAACCAAATGATAACATTCAATTATTAGGAAGCTGATGTGAAACATTTCAGCAAATTCAGTGGATTGCTTGAACGTGCAGCCTCTCTGCTGCTTAAGGAAAATGTAGGCAAGATACAGACCCTTCAGGCACTGAGTATTTTGCCTTTTTAGTGTTGAATGTTGGCAGCTCCCTTGCTGGTACACTGTTTGTTGCTTATGAAAAGCAGCTGTATTTGGAGGTACTACTAATAGTATAAAATCTATATTTTCCAGAAAAGTTTACCTCCTTCAACACCGCAACATGCAACATTCGTATCATCCAAGTTGAGTCTTGATAGGGAAGTGGGGGACTGATGGCTTAAAATGCTGCTTTATAGTTTACCAAAAAGATAGTTGAGCAAAAGTAATTTTATATCAGACTTCCAAGTTTCCAAGTAGGGCAGAAAGGAAAGAAGACTGCATAAGCAAGTCAGGGTCTTTTTTTCATAAAGTTTCTATAACCTTTTCTTTCTTCCTTACACTCAAACTTCATACTCGGGGCTGTTACTCCCTACTTATCTCAACTGGACGTAACCAAACAAAACTTCCACAATCACTGGAGCGTATTTTGGACAAGAAACCTGAAATTTCTTTTCTGTCATATTAAGCAAATGAATGTGCTTTAAACTATACCACTGGGACACCATGCTTTTTTTTATTGTCACCATGGAGAAAGACATCAGAGATCAACTTGCTCAGTGTGGTTTTTAAAAACAAGTTTGTTTCACTACTGTAAACACAATTTTTCACTTCATGCTCAAATTTTCCTCACCTATTCAAACTCAATTCATTTAGCATCTATAGTTCCATCAGTTATTAATCCTACAGAAAAAAATTAAAGGTTTAAAACCTTCCAACTCCCACTTACAAAGTTCTTAGCACCAATTATGAGATTATATTGTCCCAGCCAACCCCAATGAAATAAATTAATTAATTTAACACAGGAAAGCTCTGAAAACAATACGAGGGGAGGACTAGCAATTATTTGTATATCACACACAGACGGACAGACACTTGAGCGATGAAGCGATGTCCTACCTCTCCTTGCCGGTGATAGTGCTTGGGAGGTTTTCTCATCTGCTCTAGCATTTTGCCCTTCTTACTGCTAGCAAGCGTCAGTCCCTGGTGGATGCCTGCAGATCTGTTGGTTGTCTGAGTTGGAGCCTCCCCCATCAGGGTGGACTTGATGGAGTTCACCTTGGAGCTGGAGCTGTCTAGCTGGGAGCTCTCCACGATCAGGACCGCGGCTAGTAAGAGGAGACAGCAGGAGCACTTATTCCACATCAGCACGATCATCTCCCCTCCCCCCAAAAGGACTATCTTTTTTTTTTTCTTCTTCTTTCTTTTTTTTTTTTAAGGCAAAGAAAATGAAAGAGAGAGGAAAAAGTTTTTAAAAATATCTCCCGAAGATGTTAGCAAAGCAATGGATTTCAATGCCACACACTCAAGGAACTGCTGTTCTGAGATAGACGGGAGAAAAATAATAATAATAAAAAAGAATCCCCTAGGAAAAACCGTGTCAAGTCTCTAGGCAGCTATCGGGTCTGTGAAGTGATGGCTTTTTCCTCCAGGTCCTGGAGAAGTCCGGGCAATTCTTTAGGAGCTGAGAGCAGTAAGCTGCGAGGCAACGGCAGCCGCGCAGCTCCCCGCCAGCGCAGCCACCAGCACGTTCGCTTCAGCTCCAGAGGAAGAGCGAGTGAGTTACTTCCCCCACTCCTCCTCTCCTGCTGCACAAGCCAGCAGAGAGGAAACTCAAACCAGACCCAATCCAAGCAGCACCGGCAAAAGCTGGGCTTAGTTTTCTTTCACTCTCTCTCCCCCTCTCTCTTTACTCTTTATTCCCCTCCTCCTTTTTCTCTTTTTTGCCTCAGCCTCTGGAGCCAGCAGGAGTGAAAGCGCCCGCTTCCCTCCTCCTCCTCCTCCTTGTCCTCCTCCTCCTCCTTCAGCCCGGCCCGTGAGGGGCGAGTGGCTCCGGGCACAGGGCAGGGCAGGGCAGGGGGATCCTTCTGTCCCGG
>JAAGAY010145117.1:0-18429 GCA_011801015.1 Ardeotis arabs
TCGTCCTGTCACAGCAGGCCCTGCTGAAGAGTCTCTCCCCACCTTCCCTGCAGCCCCCTTTGGGCACTGGGAGCCGCTCTGAGGTCTCCCCGGAGCCTCCTCTTCTCCAGGCTGAGCAGCCCCAGCTCTCTCAGCCTGGCCTCACAGCAGAGCTGCTCCAGCCCTCTCAGCATCTGCGTGGCCTCCTCTGGACCCTCTCCAGCGGCTCCACGTCCTTCTGATGTTGGGGGCTCCAGAGCTGGACGCAGCGCTGCAGGGGGGTCTCAGCAGAGCGGAGCAGAGGGGCAGAATCCCCTCCCTCGCCCTGCTGCCCACGCTGCTGGGGATGCAGCCCAGGGTGCCGTTGGTTTCTGGGCTCAAGCGCACATTGTCACCCATCAATCTTTCTCAGCAAGGCTGCTCTCCATCCCTTCATCCCCCAGCCTGTATTGATACCAGGGGTTGCCCTGACCCACGTGCAGGACCTTGCACTTGGCCTGTTGAACCTCATGAGGTTCACATGGGCCCACTTCTCAAAATACACCTATGTATAATTTTTCTGTTTCTTTTCTTTGTGCACTTGACAGAAAACCCTAAAATGTCAGTTTGCCTTTACTGAACGACCATCAGGCATCAACATGGGAACAAAAAGATCTCATACAAATTACTGTCAGTGGAATTACCTCTGAAAGGCTGTACTACTTCAGCAGTCACTATTAGAAACTCATCTTTTAATTAGTTTTCCTTCAAAAACTGTACGTACTGACAAGAGTATTTCTGCTATATTCCAAAAACACATATAATTCCAACAGAGATGAACAATTTTAACTATTCCTTCCCCACTCTTATTGAAAGTAAGGCAGGAAAAACAAATATACTCCCTAGCAGTCAAACATTTTCCTGAAAAGAGCCTTGCTAATAGGATGAAGAGTCTTATTTTATCTCTCAATATACACTGCTCCAAGTATAATCGATCTCGTTTGCAGAAACGACTACACTCTTCCTGTCTTGAAGCATTTTTTTTCAAATGTGCAGTTTACTGTAGCTCTAATTCCCTCTCTCTTCTCTTAAATACTCTGTAATTGCAGTTCTGCTCCACTCCACTGTAATTGCTTACACCACCCTCAGTGACACCTTCCAAGATGCATCTTCCTCCAATCTGAGCCGTCAAAATCTCTCAGTGCAACCAATTTCTCCTCCTTCCCATAAATAAGTTTCCAGCCCAGATCAATCTAGTGTTCCACTTAATCAAATATCCTCCAGACAGGAAGAAAATACAAACCATTCTCCACACGTTGTTGTGTTTCGGGACTTTTTTTCACGTTCTCTGCCTGGTTTTCACCTTACTCCTGCACTAGCTTCTCCAATTTGCTTTTCTCCTTATTGTGGTCTGGGTCTCTGTGGTCTTTTCCAGTACTCAAATCTTAGGTAACCTCACCCACTCTAATGACATCAGGCTCTGTACTTGTAATTCCATAAAGTACTTTTTGACTCTAGCATTTTTCTCTTGAACATTCTCATATCTCCAGCTATCCTCCTGATATTTCTTTGATGTTATTCTCTTCCAATGCACAAAATACAGAAAGAGTTGAATTCCTCATCTTTCTCTCCAATTATTTTCTGTCCATCTCTACTCCAAATTTGACCATCTTCATTGACCATCATAGAACAACAGCTCTGTCCTTCAACACTATCTACATCCCCATGCTCATCAAAATATCCAAAAATTAATTTTCTTGCACTATCTTAGATATCACTTTGATCTTTCTTTTACAAAATAAGAAAAAAAAAATATTTCAAATCGTAGGATGGTTTGGGTTGGAAGGGATCTTGGATGGTTTGGGTTGGAAGGGATCTTAAAGATCATCTAGTTCCAACCCCCCCTGCCCTGGGTCTTGGTCACCACTCAATTCAAATTCTTTCTTCTATCTTTTCTGTATTTCACCTTGACGTTCCTACAATTTGTTAATTTAAATTTCTCCTGATGAAAGCCTCTTGATGTATTTTTATTCTGCCTTTTCTCAAAATCCCTTCCCATCTCACTCAAACACACCTGTATTTCCCAAAACCAGTGTACCTGGATACCTGTACTAGCATACCTTTCAAATGAGCATGACTTCCCACCTCACAAGTGGAAAACTTAAGCACAGAAGTAGTAACTCATTCATCTAAGCTTAGATCTAATCTAACTAACATTCACCCAAGCCGTTAAGCAGGGATGGAGCATCCACAACTTCTCTGGGCAACCTGTTCCAGTGCCTCACCACCCTCACCAGACAGAATTTCTTCCTTATATCTGATCTAAATCTACTCTCTTTCAGTTTAAAACCATTACCCGTTGTCCTATCAGTACATGCCCTTGTCAAAACATGAAGGACTAGGTCTACAAGGATCATTGGTGTGCACCTCAGGTCCCCCAGATTCCCAGGGCAACTACCAGGCAAGGTTTTATGAGGAGAATTAACATGAGAGAATGATGTACGAAGCACAAACACACTTACAGGCCAACGTTTTCTCATGGAATACAGTAAATGAATGCCTAAATACAGATAATAGAAACTGCAAATGTTAACAAGTATTTGTTCACATAAAAGGGCCTTTTTTCATTGGAAAACTCATCAAGACACTTCAACCCCAAACAGCTACTTTTAAAACTTTAATGTCAGGTATACTTCTCATTTCTCTTCTGGTTTTCCTTGATAGAACACCTAAATGCTATGGATCAATGAAAGCTGTGTAACACTTCATCCTCACCACCTGAGAACACTGCTCAAAAGCAGCATGCACATGATATTCCCTAAAACATTTTATTCTTAAAAATAAACACGTTGTTAACACGTCACATTTGTCACATCAGCGCTAACTCTATTAACCTTTCTGCTATCACTCTCCTGTTATCATTTCTGGGCGTTCCCATTAGAGATAAGTGAAGCCAGCTCCTCTGAGAACAAGCTAGAGGTTCTTTAGGTGTCTAATTTTGGAGTCAGATGCTTTGTTGATTTATCATTAAAGGGTGAAAGCACATTATGTGACAGAAAAAAAAGGCTATTTTTACCCGGGCTGTTCTTATGGAGAGATGATGACAATGAATTGCCTAATGACTCTCCACTTTTCTGATTTTCATTTATTATTCAATAGCCAAACACTGGTGAAGCTCTAAGAACCCAGAAGTGAGTGAATGTAGGTATGACATAGAGACAACATAAAAGGAGAATGAATACGGAGATAAATATCATTGCAAAAGAAGAAGGAAAAAAAAAAAACCAGCAATATTGCAGCCACACAGAAGAAGCAAAGGAAGATAGCAACAGCTGAAGTGGATATTCCAAGATTCAACCACAAAAATGGAAAAAATATACAAGAAAACAAGAATAAAAGCCTATAAATGCATGAACAATCTGAACATAGAATCAGAATGGTTTGGGTTGGAAGGGACCTTAAAGACCATCCAGTCCCAACCCCCCTGCAAGGAGCAGGGACATCTCCAACCAGATCAGGTCGCTCAGAGCTCCATCCAACCTGGCCTTGAACACTTCCAGGGATGGAGCATCCACAGCTTCTCTGGGCAACCTGTTCCAGTACCTCACCATCCTCATAGTACAGAATTTCTTCCTTGTATCTAACGTAAATCCCTTACCCCTTGTCCTATCACTACATGCCCTTGTCAAAACATAAAGGACTAGACCCACAGGGATCGTTGGTGTGCTCCTCAGGTCCCTCAGGCTCCCAGGGTGACCGATCAATAGCCTGATGAGATGTCCCTAGCCGGTACCACCCATGACAGCTCGTTTTGCGTAGTTGCATATGTACTAAATTAATTTTCCTACAGGAAGGATTGTCTTCTCCTTGGCAGCTGACCACTTCCCACCTTCACTGATCAGTTCTCATTTTGACAACATAATGTATGCGTGACTGTGGCCTTCTCCATGGGAGGCTGCAACAGTCGAGCGATGCTGCGGAAAAGGATTAGCACCAGAAGTGGATTGTTCCAGTTGAATCCAGCTGAAAATCAAAGCAGCAAATCCACGTGCCTGAACGGTGCCGCAGTGCAGCGGGTTCAGGGCTGGCACACTGTCACGCTGCCGAGAGGAGTTCTCCAGCTTCGCAAGGCAAACAGATTGCAAGCCCAAACTCTAGTGAAGCTATCAACAACTTCCTAAATATTCCACTGCGGGAATATACTTCAACTACTCATCATAGAGTCATAGAGTGGTTTGGGTTGGAAGGGACCTTCAAAGGTCATCCAGTCCAAGGATGCAAGGAGCAGGGACATCATCTGCTGGCATGACTCCTCAATTTGAAACTGCAAAATACATGAGTTGGTTTTCCCTAAATGTGTTGTTCTTCAGTTTTTTGAGGACTAGCTTTTTTTTCTGAGCACGTCAAACAGAATTTGCATTCACAGGTTAAAATGTTTTCCGTTCTCTTTGTCCAGTACCACCCGGAACACTTTAGACACGTGCTTTATATATATAAAGTGAAACTTTAATTTCACTTATATAAAGTGAAACTTCCATATGGCAGTTTAAAGACCATTTGTACCCTTAACTGCAGATACTTACAAAAATCAAAATGTTAGGAACCCAGCTTCACCGGCATTTGCGATTGTCATTTAGAGAAGCGATTACAGCGTGCAACGTGAAAAATATACGCAGAGCACTTTAGGTAGAAGTAGTTACTCCTAATGGAATCCACTTACAGCTAACTTGGGTAGAGCGAAAATAGACTGGTAATGAAGTGGATCGAAACTCTCAAATACCTTCAGTGATTATGAAAAAGAAGGCTCTGAAAAAAATCAAACTAAGAAAGATAATTTATCCGAAATATGGTCAGGTTGCAATCTCATAATTGTCAGTCCATGTGTGAGGAATAAGAACATATTCTTTGTTTTGCACTAAGTAAGGGGTTTATTATAAAATCCTGGTACAAAGTGCTTTAGTGCTTTCTTTTGTGTTCGACATTCTCTTCAACAATTAAATTTTCATAAATTAAATATCTTAAATGGTTCTGCAGAGATTAATATCTCAAAATTCTTCATCTGCATCCAGCCACCAGCCCAGAGAGAACAATTTTCTACTCATTTTCCAATTCCATTATACTTAATAAAACTACAGTGGTAGTACCCAGGAATGTCTGTGCACAGATATCCACACATGCAGGAGACATACTTGATGTTCTATTCAAAAATCTTTTAATTGTTTTAAATTAAATCAAGCACTGAGTAGGTCTTAATTGGAGTGTGAAATGCTCAACGCGAGGATGACTCCTTAATGAGGACTTAAGGAGAAATTTAGTCATTTAAATGCAAGAGGGCAAGGCTGAAAGTCTGCACTTCTGCACCACCAAAGACTGGAGAGACACCTAAGTCCTGCTGACAGCTACTTCGTGACCGCAGGTCCCGTTCTCTGGACCCGTGGCAACAGCTCAGCCACAGCCACACCATACCAGTACGCTCCGAAGAAGCGTTAACTGGGGACAGTCCTTCATTCATGCTAACTCCTGAGCCATGTCTAGAAATTTCAGAGGAACGTACTGGTTGACCAGGGCGAAGACAGACCCAGGATTTCTCTAACAATTTAAGAGAGATGATCTGAGTTGTCCACCTCCTCAGAGCTGAGGTTCCCATACAGTTCAGTTTACTGGCGCAGAAACAGCCCGCAATCCCCACACCGTGGTGGAGTCTGAATCCAGCCTTTCCTGAGAGGGATGGTATCCCACTCCAGTAGAAGAAAACATCTTTCAGGTAGTCTGAAAATCAATTTCATGACAAAGAATGGCACAAGGGTCCAATTTAAACAACTTAGTAAGAAAACAAATGCATTAACCCACTCAACAATAAGATACAAGGTACAGGGTCCTACCCCAAATCCCTTCGCTGCCCAACACAGCGTTTGAAACAGGAATCATGTTCAGCTGCCAACAACATCAGAAGAGACTTTTCAGAAGCAGAATGCTTCACTTCTGTAGACGTGAACACGGCAAACAGACGCTCTGTTGGTCCTACTGCTTAATTTCAGAAGTTGCTGCTGCACTCCAGAGAAATTATACCAAAATCACTGAATTTATGATCAGATTTAGGAGAGAAATTATAAAAAATAGGACGAGGGCCAGAACATCCTAGAAACACTAAGGAAAAAAAAAAAAAAAAGGATCATTAGCTAAGTTCTTAAGAATCAACGTAAACATATATCTGGGTCATCTTATTGATACTTCTCTTCGTCATATGAAGACATATTAGTACGTTTGGTTTGCCTGCTATTTTCTTCTTTCCTGCCCCCTTTCTGAGTAGTAACTTTGAAAATCGTCACTCAAGATACTACTACAATTAAGCATTATTACTCTGTGAGCAGTTTATTTTACTAAAAGTTGTCTGAGTGCAACCTCTTTAAGATGTGATTTCATTTCTGCTCCCCAGCACGCATCAGGTCAACCTCAGTAAGTGCACAAGTAGATTCATCCATCTCTTAGGTAAGAAGGAGAATCCTTAAGGAAGAACAAAAACAAAAGCAACCAAGCAATATCAACAGCCCCCACAGACCCTATCTATTGCAATGTCTTCTCTGGTGCACTTACTTTGCTTCTGATAATCTTAAAAAAAAAAAAATCTTACTGCAGTTTGCTAAAGCATATCAGGAAATCATCCACTGATTCCACGACTCAGTATTTTGTTCTTTTTTAAAAAGTAAGATCAACATTTGAAAGTAGTAGATGATTACAGGCATTTTCTCTACAAGACCAGTAGGTCAGCTATAAATCTACTGATCTCATCAATCAATGAACTCCCAAAGTCCCTTCCAACCTGGATTACGCTATGATCCTACTCTGCAATGCAGCAGGTACCAGTCCTTGTCTCTGCATCCTGTTTTGCTGTCCCAAGGATTGTCCGGAGTCATCCCTCTCCCTCCTCATCCAGCCTGCCAGCTAACCAACGACCATCCAGTCCTCCCCAACTCCCGCTCCTGCTTTAGGAGTGGGTTGTGCATCAACTGAAGTAGTCACAGATGCATAACCAGGTTCTGGGGTGAAATTTTCAGGAGTTGAATGTTTGACGAATCAAAAAGAGCATTTCCGAGCCTGTAAAAGGCAAAAGATGAGTGGGGAATGTCAGAAACAGGAAGATCTCCGGAGAACCATCAACACCATCCAGATCATGCCTCAATGAAGGCAGACCGGCCAGCGCTGCCATGGACAAGAATCAACCTGTGCTTCCCTTTTGAGAGCAAGGGTGTCATACCGAAACATTCCTCCTACCCAACGGCCAGAGCTGGTTTGTGGACAACATCTAACAGCCCACAATGGTGGCTGAGTGTTTTCTGACCACAAAGCAGTCGTGTGGGATGCGGCATGCTCTTGCTCCCAATCTTCAGGCTCCCTACGAGCACTTCCACTGTCTAATCAGAACAAGCATCCCTTGCACGATACTTCTACTTTCTCACTGGGTTTCTAGCAGAAGTTATCAACCAGTGTCTCAGGCACCAAATCTCTACCCCCAAACAGAGCAGAGAGCTTTAGGGACACAAAAAAAAAAATTAGTTACTGCTGGGGTTCTGCTTCTTAGCCATTCCTGAAATTTGGCAGTCCTCAAAACATCTTTGGAAGCTCCCAGAAAGTCAAATTCCTGAAAAATCAAACCCAAACTACAGTAAAAATACAGATATAATCTACTTGGCCACATTTCTCAACAGAAAACAAAAAATCAACAGATCCTATTTTCAAAACTAAGACTGAAATAATCTCTTCACTCAGGTCAATGAAATACCACTAATTCCAATTTTGCATGCCTGCAGTAGGAATTAACAGCAATAAACACCATTATATATTGCACAAGTTTTTATCTTATTTGAACTAAGGATTTATTTATGTGTATTATTTTAATTGTACTAGAAATTTAAACGCAAGTTTCATACGTATTGTAAAAATTAGCAAGTAACAAAATAAGAGCAATATACAAATGTATCCATACCACTCAAATTCGACACATAATAAATAAAACATTAGCATGCAAAGATAAAACCACCCCTATCACACAACAAATTACAAGCCAAATAATTCAATGGTCGCAAAGTAAAAATAAATTTAATAAAAATTACATAAAACTGAAATTAAGGCTATGTACACCTTTGATTTATGGTGGAAATAAATTTGACAGGAAGATATTAATTAAACCACAGAAGCTTTTTGAACGGAGAAAATTCAAAGTAAATACTACACGTCAAGGTAATGCAAAAAGACTAAACGGTTTATAGCTAAAGCATTCCAACAACCCTAAATCTGCCTGATGGTAACCTAACGTAAGGTCCATTCTGCAATTATCTTCTTGCAAATCAATTAAAGACTGACGAGTTTACTATTGTACTTCATGAGGGTTCTGAGAGAATTAAAGCTGCTGCACTTCTACAGCTCCACAGATGAACATCTTCACTCTCATTCAGCATAACTTGGCTTTGGAAATTATTTTATTATTGAAAATGTTGTATACGAACATTAACCAAGAAAGTCAAAGAAAAGAAGGGGAAAAAATTATGATTTTGTGAAGCAGCATCTGATGATGAGAGTAAAAAAAAAAAAAAAAGACGGCTTTTGACTCAGGGCAACCAGAATAACTCTTAGGGCAAGAAAAAATTTTCAAGTCTTTACACTGAATACCAACTACAGGCATAGGTTATGAAATAACATTATTCCTTCAATTAATTTTGTTTGTGTTGTTCTGGGAAAAAAAAAGCAAAGAAGAAAAATCATTCACACAAACAAAATTCTTAACATATTAGAGCACCTCTTTGTGGTAACCACACTTTTTCACCCTGGAGCGAGAGTAAGGTAGCTTACTTTGCAATGAAATGGAGACAGATTACTTACAACAAAGGCATCCACAGAGGCAGCTACCTGGAGTAGTTATTATGCTATAAATCCACACCTGGCTTACTCGGAGCGAATCTGTCCATGTAACTGTAACGTAAATCACAATCATGTCTCGTTTAAACCACTCTGCATAGCAGTCACGCTCTTCTTTAAGAATCTCATACATAACAAAGCTCTACTGTACTGAAAAGTATGATTATTATATACTTTTTGAAAAGTAACCTACTTTATGAGATTAAAACAGCTTTACTCCTTATAGAACAGAGAAGAAGGCATGGGACCACCCTCTCTCTCCACTGATCAAGGAAATTAAAGAAAACAGAGAGATGCTAAATGACTATGTAGACACATTTTTTACGCTGAGGGTGGTGGAGCACTGGCCCAGGTTGCCCAGAGAGGTAGTGGATGCTCCATCCCTGGAAACGTTCAAGGCCGGGTTGGATCAGGCTCTGAGCAACCTGATGTGGTTGGAGGTGTCCCTGCTCCTTGCAGGGGGGTTGGACTGGATGGGCTTTAACGCTCCCTTCCCACCCAAACCATCCTGGGACTCTACAGTTGCCTAAGACAGAAAAGACAGAACTCATGTCACCATGCTTTGCCTGGTTATAATACTGATGCCTCCGTCTGAGCTGGTCACTGGACGCTCCCTTTGCAGCCAGTGGAAGAAAGAGGCATTTTGGGGGAACTATTCACTTGGTTTAAATGTCTTTTAACATTCATCATGTGATGAATTAGAATCATAGAATCATAGAATGATTAGAGTTGGAAGGGACCTTCAGAGGTCATCTAGTCCAACCCCGCTGCAAGGAGCAGGGACATCTCCAACCACATCAGGTTGCTCAGAGCCCCGGCCAACCTGGCCTGGAATGTTTCCAGGGATGGGGCATCCACCACCTCTCTGGGCAACCTGTTCCAATTAAACACACAAGTGCCTGTTTTACCTATAAAAGCATAACGCCGTGTATTTTTGTAGCAGTACTTGCAGCAGCAACTCAACAATACGTACAGTCCCTTCCAGCGCTCTATCCCAGCCCTGTATCCGGTACAATGCAAAGCCAAAACAAGATTTTTCCCCCTATACTCTCCTACCTGGTGTGGAAAGAACAATGGGTAGCCTAATCCCATGTCTCCATCTGTGATATACCTTCACCAAGTGAGCGTTACAGAGGCACATGTGCAATGCAGGGCACAACCTGATTTCCTACCCGGTATTTTAGCAATGCCCACTTGTACGCGAACAGCGCAACAGCCCATCATTTAAAACCAACTTTGTCTTCCCCATATAGGCTGACTTTGTCCTACAGCAACTATGACAAAAGCCATATATCACACTGAAAAAGAACATTTGTTCATCTGACTTAGACAGACACAACTGAAGATCACATAGCTGATGCCACAGATCTTCAGCATCCAAGCACAAAAGGCTTCTGAATAGTAGCATGGAGACTACACGAAGAAAGCGAGATGTTTCTCTCAACCTTCTTATTTTCTGAGTCAAAATCACAACATTACCTAGAGGTCAAGTCAATGTCATTCATGCAATAATTGCACTAAAGGTAAATGGAAACAACTAGCCAAACAAGTCCAATGCATCCCAGAACTCACACAAAATAATATAAAGTATTATCTAGTGAAAAAAAATAACCTGTGTGAATATAACCCTTCTGTTTGATTCTCATAACCGACAGGTTTCTTTAACAACACAGACTGGGCAAATTCAGACACTACATCCCTTTTCAAAACGGCAGCAACGAGAAGCTATTGAATCCCGTGGACCACACCGCTCCCTTTTACTAGAAATAATTATCCTCCTTTATTACACAACTTTGAATGATTCCTCAGAGCGGCATCCACACATAATCCCCTGAATAAAGAACCTCTGGATTCATTTTTCATTTCGGAGAGGGAAATGACGATATCAGCAAGAGGAGTCTCCTCCGCACCTTATTTGCATTCAAGAGGCTGCCAGTTGGGTAAAGTTTCTCCCCGTTTAAGTAATTCTGTTTCCCAGCAACCCGTGCTGTTGCCAGGAGAAACCCCGGGGAGAGCTTCCTCCGTACCCGCCTCGCCGCAGTCCTGGGGGTACAGCTCTGTGCGGCGCTGCTTCATGCCAGCGCACACATCCGACTGTGAGCCGCATGCTAAGTAGCCCGCGAGGAACTCCAGGGACTCAAACAAGACACATTTTTTTTTTTATATTTTATATTCTTTTTGGAGAGGGTTCAGTGATGAATGACGTAGCCCTTTCTATTGCAGCGTAGTTCAAGATGATAAGGCGGTGTAGGGTTTTTTCATCGGGGCAGTGTTACCTCGGAGCAGCGTCTGACAGCTGGATTTGCAGCTCTGTAAACATATTTCCTGCATGCTTTTAATCTATCAAGCATCACATGTGCACGACAACTTCCTTTTTGTTGTTGTCTTCCAGCTGCCAAGAGCAAAAACCACATGCAAACAATAAAAAAAATCCCCTTAGATTGATTTAACCTTTGCTTCTTCTTGCAACACCTTCCAAAATGTAAACGCGATGAGCGGTTAAAAAGTAATTCCTGTTTTTCCGATGACAGTACAACATTTACAGTTGTGCACTTGGCTTGGAAACGAGCTGTTTAGTGTTGAGATATAAATACCCGACAAGGTGCAAAAAAAAAAAAAGAGAAAGAGAAAAAAGCCATGGCATGTTATTACAGATAGCATTTCCAAGCAAATTGATCTCACACCTACCTGTGAAGATGTTGTAACCACAAATTTCAGAAGTTGTCTTTCAGGTAATAAACAATTATGGGGGGTGAAGTGCTTCCACAAAAAAAGGTACTTTGCTTTACATCCCTCCTGATTTGAATCTCAGCAGTGAAATTGCAATGAAATCTAATAACTGATGGAAATGGATGGCTTGAGCGTGTTTGAGGCAAAGGCTGTCTCTTAGAATGAAGACATAAGTAATTAACCCTTCTGAATTAGAAAGGTAAATTGAAATTTGAGAAACGCTAGACCACATATGACATTGTTACTCAACACGTTCCTGAACTGTACTTCAATGGAAGGCTGATCTCACTTTTTTTGGCCCATATTCCACATAAACTTCAGTAAAAATGGGTAATTAGTTAATTCTTTACATAAAACACTGTATCAGGTACATAAAGTGGTGGAAAACATTAAGAAATCAATCCTTCTAAACCTTAGGAGAAACTGTATTTCCTTTGTAGGCTTTGTTCTGAGGCACAATCTCACTCAAGAATCTCTATATTAGACCTACAATATAGTGATATTAAATTCATGTCTGGAAAAATGTTTTAGATTTGCCCATGATTAATGAACTTTTTTAATCATTGAAGGAAAAAAATATCTAATATTTTTCATTATGTTCTTTATATTCTACTGAAAAAAATACCTTAGAACACATTGAGCTTACACTTTTGTTTGCAATTCCACTGCACAATCTTGTGCGTTGCACAATTCGGCAAACTGTCAGAATATCAGGGGAAAATCTGTTTAAAACTTCTCAGCCTAACACTGCATATATATTTAGGCACAGAATAAGCATAAGGTAACCAGATTTTTTTCCCTAATTCTGCACAGTACAAAGAGGCTCCAAAAACATGGAGATTTCCATGACATGCTAATTCACCAGTAAGCAGGGATCGGGCTGTCCCATTCAGCAGGTCTCCATTTTCCCAGTTGCCCATGGCAGGAGAGTACTGGTGATTTAAGAATAAGTTATTCAATAATCACAGCTCAGTGATATCCAGTACGCTTTGTCAGCGCAACGCCCCTGTATCAGTACAGGTCAGCACAATTTAATCTTTGACGACGACACAGATTCATCAACTGTTGCGAAAATTACTGGATGATCCCATGCCCACGGGGATCAAATTCCACTGGGAAGGCTTTGTACCAGACCGTGAACATGCATACAAAAAGTTACGGTCTTTTAGACTCGGCACCCTTCCACGTGCCCATGGCAGCATACCCAGTCCAGTCAGCTGCCTCCTCCAAGGCCAGGGGATGAGAAAAATGAGTTTCAGACCACAATAACTTCTGTTCAGTGTTTTAAGGATGGTAAAAAAGATTAACATGGATAGAAATTCCAATAGAACAAACAGGTATAGAAGCAAAACAATTTGAAGGGTTATTTCTGCTTCTGAATGTTCACTGTGTTTGGAAACTATTAAGCACCAAAAGATGTCCACCAAATGCAACATTAGAAATCAACCAAACGACTCCTAAAAGGACGCAGGATACCTGAAATAGTTCCATTTTAAATTCTCTTGTGAAATGAACTCTCTGTAAGGATATAAGGTATGCCATTCCTCAATCATATACAGTCAGTTGGGGTGGAATCCAATCTGTCTACATCCTGTGAAAAGCAAGCGCTGCTTCAGCAGGCAGGGGACAGGAAGGGTAAAGCAGTTCCCATAAAATACCTGTAGATGTTCTGCATCAATGTCATGAGAGCAGGCTTGAGGGTCTGGCTCCAGCCTCCTGCAGTCAGTTAAAGAAGCATCATCATCCCTGGGATGCTTGGCTGGTTATTCTGATGTATCTGCTCAGGACGACATTTCAGCCTCCCAACAGAGGTTCATCAAGATCCTGAGGGAATTCTGTAACTACTGTAGTATCCCAGAAAAGAAGGACACTGCTGCTACCACCACGGCTACAGCTAAGAGGATTTACAGAGTCAGGGGAAGCAGAAGTTGGAAGGGACCTCTGGCAATAACCTAGTCCAACCCCCTGCTCAGAGCCAGGTCAGCTGGAGCAGGTTGCTCAGTACTGTGTCCCATCAGGTTTTGACTGTCTCCAAGGATGGAGAAGCTCCAACCCCCTGCTCAGAGCCAGGTCAGCTAAAGCAGGTTGCTCAGTACTGCGTCCTGTCAGGTTCTGACTGTCTCCAAGAACGGAGAAGCTACACCTTCTCTGGGCAACCTGTTCCACTGTTCAATCAACCTCAGGGGAAAAAAAAAAAGTTTTCTTCTTCTGTTTAAATGGAATTTCCTGCATTTCAGTTTGTGCTTGTTGCCTCCTGTCCACCCATGGGGCACCACTGGGAAGAGTTTGTCTCCATCTCCTTTACTCCTTCCCATCAGTTATTTATACACATTGATAAGATCCCCCCGAGCACCATGTCCCAGTTTAACTGAATTTAGACAGAGCCACCCTTTCACTCAGAGACCACATATTTGTTTTAAAAATATCAAGGCACCTAAAGCTGAAATATTCCTGCCACATCTGAAGACAATAATAATACTAATAAAACAATCAGGGTGAGACTTATCAAAATCTCAATTTCCCATGCTCACTAGCCACATTCATCTCCAGATATCTCAGCAAAAAAACATTCACCGCAACTTTTCCTTGAGTTCAGGATGTCAAGCTGAAGTATTAATTCCACATAGAACTGAAATTCCTTGTTGTATTTTATGTAAAATACACAGAATTGGAATTAAGTCAATTAGTCAAAG
The DNA here is from genome assembly GCA_011801015.1 of Ardeotis arabs. NCBI lineage: Eukaryota > Metazoa > Chordata > Aves > Otidiformes > Otididae > Ardeotis > Ardeotis arabs. The sequence goes on from JAAGAY010145117.1 coordinate 14,295, forward strand.
CAAATGCAGATCAATTCATAAAGTTACAAATAGAACCAGACACTATACCAATGATTTGAGAAGCTCTTAGGTATGCAGGAGATGATCACTTAAACACAAAGCTCCCAGTGCAACACTTGAACCCAAAAGTTTAGTTATCCTTTGGTACACAAACAGGAAAATGTTGAGTAGGAACAAGACTGTAGTTAGCACTAGCACTGGTAAAATCCTGTGTCTACTTCCTATATCCAGAACTGAAGGAAGACATTAAGTGATACATGATAGTCTAAGGAAAAGAAACAAATATTAATAAATGACTGAATAAAAATTCACTTTGCTTGCTTTATGTCTGGTTAAAGTCTTTGCTTTTTTAAAAAATAGGCTAACCAGCAACTTAATTATGATCTAAACATATTTCATGAAAACCAGAAAGCACATACTACCATGGTTTTCATCTTCATGAAGAAAACAGCACCAAACTGCAATGGTTGGAAGTTGAAACATAACAAAGCGATTCAAAATACGCCCCTTTTAATGGAGAGAGCTGTGAAACACTGGATTCATTTATGAAATTTTGCAGTGGATCCTCTGCCAAATGACATTTTTAACCAATGTTTTCTCTCTTTAGGAGCATAATCAGATTCAAACAAGAATTAATTCATGAAAATGCTGTGCTCTTTTCTAGACAGAAGGTCAGACTGAAGATCACCACGGCCTCCTTCGCATGTGTAATTATTGTTCTATTAATCTATAAATATAAAGCTAAAAGGCTTAATAGGTTTAAACAATTCTAAGATGGTCTACGCCTGAGCTGTACCTTTACCACCTCAGAAAAGTTAACCCACTAGAGATGTGTGTGTACCTTTGCTAGGAACATAGCTGAGACCACAGAAAGAGAGAAGGTATTTCCTGACACCACTCACTGGGACCAGTGGGACAAAATATTCTTTTAATTTACTACACACTGCTATCTCAGGCTATCTAGGAGAAAAAAAAATACTCTGTGTGTGTGTGTATGTATGTTATCATACAATATCTTACACAGGAGGTTCCCTCTACATGATCAGCGCTCCTTGACAAGTGCTCCTACCACTATCATAAAATAAAACAGTCAATTAAATAATGTAAGCAATATATACTCACAGCTATGTTTCAGCAGGAATGTAAGTAAAATTAATTCTGAAAACAAGAGTTATACTAGAAAGGCAGAAGCAATAAATAATATGTGATTTTGCTATAAAGCATGACATTGTATTGCATCATTATACAGAAATCATGTGAAAGAAATAACTTTCAAAAATGAATGCAGCAGCTTTACTGCAAGGAAAGAAAACAGCACAACAAACTCTAATTCCCAGATTATGAAATTTGTGGAAGATCAAATAAATTCAGCTTGATTACAAAAAACAGTAAGTGAAGCTTACTCATGTTTGTATAGTTTTCAGCTCATTATATGGTATTTTATCCCCGTTTAACTGACTTCTACAAACAGAACCCTTTGTATCACAAACCCACTAATTCCAGTCACTCCACAGAAATCCATATAATACACAAGGTTTAACTGCATCATTTTCTTAGACTTAGATCCTAAATTAGTAACAACTTTACAATAAAACAAAAAAAAAACCAAAAAAAAAAAAGAGTTACACAGACAAGATCAAGTCTCACATAATCCCAAAGGAACAAAGGAACAGAAATGCACTTTGGCATTTCACAAAATTAGATTAAATGCAATTTTCAAGCTGTCTTTTCCTCTCTTTTGGACTGCAGCAAAGGAGGGAGCAGTCTGAGCCGGTCTCTGTACTCAAAAGGTTTGTGAACGGTGATCAAGAACCCTCAGCACGAGAAGTTCCCCACCAACCAACAAATCTCACCGAGGGGCAGAGCACACTCATGCCCATCTCACACCCAGGAAGCAGCAGGAACACGGAGCGTTGGGACTAGGACGCACAAGCAGGTGTAACGCAATTAACAGGAGGCACAAAGAGACCTCAGAGACACGAAGCTAAATGTTCTGCAGCTCTTCACCTAGGAAGCAGTTAGAGGTCCTCAACAGCACTGAAGATGAACAGGTTGGACACCTCAGGGCACTGGATTAGGAACAGTGCTAGTTACCACTTAAAAGAAAGGTCTGGCAGATGTTTTCCTCAAGTCTGCACACTAAGGCAGAGTTTGCTCCACAAAGAAGAAGATTCAGATGTACAAGTGTGGTCACAGACCTATGATGTGGCAAGAATCAGAGACCTGGCACAGCACATACAACCTGAGGAACGTCATGGGTATGTAGGAAGGATTCGCACAGAAGAACAGGACGGGAAGCTGCACTCTACTGAAAAAAACTCCTTCACAGCACAGAGCTCCAGAGTGGAACTGAAGTCACGTCTGCTGAGAGTCTCGGAGTCAAGATCAGAGAGGAAACACTGGAGATGGTGTGGTTTGGCCGACCAAGAGGAGGTAAGCGGATGAGGCTTTCCACAAAGAGCGAGCAGAAGTCTCCAGATTGCAGGCTCTGGTCTCCCCGGGAGATTTCAGTTCCCAGACATCTGCTGGGTGCGTAACATCAAATTGTGCAAGCAATTCAGGAAGTTGCACTACTGACAGTTTCACACCAGTTTCACACCAGAAGTAATGGCTGAAGCAGGAGAAGAACTGGTGGCATTGCAACAGCAGATGGGAGAGAGCTGCAGTGACCACAGGATGACGGAGTTCAGAATCCAAAGGAAGGGCTAGAAATGTAAAGAGCTGATTCAGCATTTTGGGCTTTCAGAGCTCAGATTCTGGCTTATTTAAGGAATAAATAAGGAATAAATAAGGAATAAATAAGTAACAAAGAAGCCCCTGAGAGGCTGTCAAAGGGAGAAAGCACCCTTCAGGGTGGTCTGAATTTTGATGAAAACTTTCTAGGAAAGCTAAGGAACAAAATACAATGCAGAAAAATGGGGAACTTCATCAGAAACACAGAGCTGCTTAATGGACTAAAATGCAAAGAGAGAGCTTACAAGAAGCAGAAACAGTAACAGGCAACAAAGGAGGCATATAAATGCATTGCCTAGGCATTTAGGCACAAAATCAGAAAGGTCAAAGCTGGAGTTAAAACTAGCTAGGGACGTAAATGGCAGTAAGAAACGATTCTGCAAAAATGAGAGGAGTAAAAAGAAGCTCAGAGAAAATCTAGGTGCATTGACGAATACAGAAAATGGCCTAGAAATACTACAGAAAAGACTGAAGTACTCAAAACCTCTTTTGCCTAAGTCCCCACAAAAAAAAAAGACTGCTCCAAAACCCCTCCGTGCACTGGCACACTCTGAAAGAAAAGCAGCAAAGAATGTGAGGAAAAATAGGTCATGACTACTTAAATAAGCTAAACGTGTTCAAATCCAAGGAGCCACATGGAGTTTTTCCAGAGCTGCGAGGCAAGCTGGCTGGTGTGACCACGAGAACACTGCGACACATCTAGATATAATAAGATCTAGAAAAATCACGGTGATTGGGGGAGATCTCTGATGACAAGATGAGGGCAACATTAACAGCCATTTTTAACAAAGGCAGAAGGAGGATTGAGGACCTATAGGATGTTCAGCCTCAGCTCAGTCCCAGAAAAGACCATGGAGTGTGTTCTCTTAGAAATTATTTCTAAACACAAAGAGAACAAAAAAGTAATCAGGAACAGTCAACACATTTAGCAAAGGCAAACCATGCTCGACCAGCCGGGTTGCCTTTTACGATGAAATTGTCGGCGACATGGACAGTGGGATAGAGTGCACCCTCAGCAAGTTCGCCGATGACACCAAGCTGTGTGGTGCCGTCGACACGCTGGAGGGGAGGGATGCCATCCAGAGGGACCTGGACAGGCTGGAGAGGTGGGCCCGTGCCAACCTCATGAAGTTCAACCAGGCCAAGTGCAAGGTCCTGCACGTGGGTCATGGCAATCCCAGGCTGGGTGGAGAATGGATGGAGAGCAGCCCTGAGGAGAAGGACTTGGGAGTGCTGGTGGACGAGAAGCTCAACGTGAGCCGGCAATGCGCCCTTGCGGCCCATTGGCCCATTGGCCCAGAAGGCCAACCGCATCCTGGGCTGCATCAAGAGGAGCGTGGCCAGCAGGTCGAGGGAGGTGATTCTCCCCCTCTACTCTGCCCTGGTGAGACCCCACCTGGAG
>JAAGAY010145118.1:0-44684 GCA_011801015.1 Ardeotis arabs
CTTCTGCTATTATTTTATACTCTTGGTAAACATTCTTATTCTCTATAGACATTGGAATGCGTTCAGTGTAGTTGCTTTGGATCCCAGACACTAAACAACTCTGCGATTCGCTAGCACCTGGATAGGAAGCTTTTAGTAATCTGTGGTGACACAGACATGAGCAAGGAGTCTCTTTGGGAAAAAAAAATGTTAAGTTCTGTTATACATTATTATAGTATGCTTGTAGGGTGTAATTCTTCCTTATACTTAATCCTACTCCTTTGATAGCTTCTGCCAAATCCTGATCTCCCTGGAATAATTAGGAATTTTTCCTGTTAAAATTATTGGACAGTCTCCCATTGACTTTGATGGGTTTTCAAACAAAGTCTCAGAAAATACTGTTTTAAATTAGTTCTCCCAATATATTCATACTCCTATGGCTTAAATACTGGGAAATGCTACAAGGTCACTTATTGCTAAATACTAGAAATATAGCAGAAATTAGTTTTGTATGTTGTTTCAGTCCTTTACTTCCATTCTTGTAAAAAAAAAACCCTAAACAGAACTAACCAAATTAGCAAAATAAAAGAAATAACATTCCAAAACTCAGTTTTATCAATGCCAGCCTTTAAATAAACTAATTTCTTAGTATAACTGAAAGGCCTGTTTTGGAGTTGTATGCTAACTAACTGAAGTACTGTACACTGATTACAGTGCCATTATATGAAATCTCTTACCTTAACTCAGATGTATGTCATACGTAAGGATCTTTTAATATTTGTCAGCAAAGAAATACACATTTACTCTTACTTATATTTCCCACTGGGTAAAGGGCCATATTCTGAGCATATTTATGGTAGTTCCCCTAAAAGAACTGGAGAAAAGAAAGTACATTTGCTTTTTTTTTTTTTTTTCACCTCACTGACTTGACCAGCATATTTGCAAGGCTATTTTCATCAAAGATGTGCCAGTTGACTTTGATGTGTTTCTCCTGTTACTACTTCACTGCTTAAAGGTTTTAGTTATTCCCTTTCACTTGGAAAAAAAGGTCCTTATTTAAGGCTTCTAGACACAGCGCTGAATTAAGGGTTGGGTTGATTTGCATAACTGTTATTGAATGCTGGAAGGCATTGTTTCTCAGATGTTATCCCCTGATGCTTCAACACTTAAATATAACTAAGTTTCCTCTGGGAATTCACATATTCTGGAGTGTTTTGTCCAGAGATTGGCACTGCAGGAGGAGCTAATCTGAGAACACAAAAATACTTCACCAGATATTTTGTCTCTTCAAACTAGTATTAAGAACAAGAATTGGAAATGCATGTCAGCCTCTAGTAGGGCTTTAGAAACTTCTTTGAGCAGTAAAACAAGGTCTAATGTAATTCACTTTTTACTATGAAGAAATATATTCATTAAGGAACAGTGACTGGAAGCACACTCTGAAGTTTGCTTTTCTACACAAGAGCCATTCCAAATCCCCAAGGACACTTTGAATATTTACTGCAGAATAAAACAATAACTTTAATATTGGTACTGATATATTATCAGAGGCTACAGAATTGATTATTTTGTATGTTGATCTGTTTCGTGAGATTTGTTCTCAACATCCGTCATTAATAGGGCACAGAGATATCAAGAGCTACCCTGGGGATTCACACAATTCACACTGACCAGAATTGTTGTTATTTCATGAAAGGTGCTGTTTTCACTAGGATCTTAAATGACTACAGCTGTTCAAGCTTGTAAATCTCTTTCTGCTTTTCAGAGCAACTTCAAGAATTTTAAGCAATCAAGAATCACACCAAGGATCACAGACTGGGACCTACACAGAGCTAGAAGTTCCATAGAGAAGGATGGATAGCACGTGGGTGGATCTAGGCTGAAAAGCTGAGATAGAGTCAGCAATGTGTTCCTGGGGGGCTGGACTTCTGCCTCTTCTGGACTGGAAGGAGTGGACACATAATTACTGTTTCTAGGAGTTTCTAGTTTCTATCCTGCTACCAGCATTGCTTGCTGATGGCCCATATGTTCTAGTTTGGCTTTTCTGGAGATGAAACACAGACAATGATGACAGCGCAGACAGTCAATCTCTCCTGCTCCAGCAGTGCTGGCTCTGCTGCTTCCTCTTTGGTCTTTACTCCACCGAAAAATCCTTCTAATAAACAGAAACCTGATGTAGCAGATTACCTTTTACTTTCACTGTGAATGTCTATGTAACATATTATTATCAGTCTCAATATTGATGTCTTTTTGCAGGCATCTCTAAAAGAATAGCAAAAGCAGCTTACAGATCCTTTCTCTCTTGAAAATTTATTGGCAACAAAAGCACAAACTGAAATATATTATTTATACTGGTAAATAACAAATAGAAGGAGTCTACATAACGAATTATAATCATTCTTCATTGGTTTTTGACCTATACTAAAACATAAGTGCCAGTTTTCATGAGTCATCCTAATTAGAGCAGTAATTGAAATTAGATTTGTTTTTCCATCATAAATAGGTCATCCATTAGAATAAATCATTTTATTGTCTTGCAGAGCTGTACAGGAGCCATGCAGCACATGAGGTTCTTGAAGCACTGTGTTCTGGACAATCAATAAGACAAATTTATGAACATGATTTGTTCAGTAATTTAATTGTATGTAATCTGATCAGAAAGGATTTAGAAAAACGAAGTTGGGAATTGGGAAATGAGTAAAGCAGATGCATAGTAACACAAAAGCAAATCGGTAACATGAAGCTACCAAAATGTTGATTCAAGCTTTCATAGACTGGCCTATCTTCCTGGCTCAGGAAGCTTTTTGTATTAAACTCTGACAGAAGTTACCCAGTGCAGCCAGGCTGATACTGACAAAGCAATTTGCACCATTGTGAGAATACTGGCACTAATCCACCCACTGGGTTCCTGCTTTTTATATTTGCAGAATTTGAGTGGGCAGAAAGTTGTTTATAGTTCAAGGGGCTGATCCTTACTGGCAGTGTAAAAAGCCTTCTGGAGCCAACTAAATTATCACACGTCCCTTTTTTAAAAAAACATGAATAAATTACAAAACTCATACATACATTTTGCACTCCAAGCTGCTGTTTGCTGTTTTCTGGAAATATCTTTATTGTTCATTAAAGAACAATAATAAAATATGCACCGAGAGTTCAGTAGACAGGCTTACAGGACACAATTAATCACAAGAAGGAGATGAGACTTACAGCTCAGGTCTCCTCTTTCCCAAGAAAGTGCTCTGCAAAATACTTTAAAAAGTAATTTTCTAATTTATGTCTGCAGTTTTTCCAGTGAACAAGTCTGCAAGTGAAAATCAGCCCTTTGCAAACACTAATTTTACAAGCCTACATAAATGGATTTTACACAGATATGAGAAGAATAATCCCGCCTAATGATCAGTAAGGGAAGCCATGCTGAGTGGGAAGTGAGCCTTCCTGGCTGAACATTGCATATGGGCTAAATAAGTCTCACTCTGCCAACATAGCTAAAATCCCCTGCAGAGAGGGGTGGTATATTACCCTGGGCACATTACTGCATTTACTCCACAGCCCAAAGCTGGAAGCTCCTGTCTAGTCTGCTTGATCACCAGCAGAATAAAGCCACATTTGTTCCTCAGGCTATGTGACTGAAATGGCCTAAGTGATGGAAATTGAAATTTATCTGTTCTGAGCACGGCCAGAAAGTTGGGCTCAGCGTTGACCATAATCCTTACCTCCTTACAGGTGACAGAATCACAGAATGGCTGAGGTTGGAAGGGGTCTCTGTAGGCTATCTGGTCCAACCTCCCTGCTCAAGCAGGGCCTCCTAAAGCCAGTTGCTCAGGACCACATTCAGATAACTTTTGAATATCTCCAAGGATGGAGACTCCACAACTTCCCTGGGCACCCTGTGCCAGTGCTTGGTCATCCTCACAGAGAAAAAGTGTTTTCTATGGTTCAGAGGGAATCTCTTCTGTTTCAGTTTGTGCCCATTGCCTCTAGTCCTGTTGTTGGACACCACTGAAAAGAGCCTGGCTTTTTGCACCCTCCCTTCAGGTGTTTTTATACCTCAATAAGACTCCCCCTGAGCCTTCTCTTCTCCAGGCCAAACACTCCCAGCTCTGTCAGTCTTTTCTCATATGAGAGAGACTCCAGTCCCTTAATCACCTTCATGGCCTTTTGGTGGACTCTTTCCAGTATGTCCATGTCTTTCTTGTACTGAGGAGCCTAGAACTGGACACAATACTCCAGAGGAGGCCTCACCAGTGCCAGGCAGAGGGGAAGGATCATGTCCTTCAACCTGCCAGCAGTACTTTGTCTAACGCAGCCCAGGACGCCCTTAGCCTTCTTTACCACAAGAGCACATTGCTGGCTCCTGTCCGGCTTGGTGTCCACTAGGACCCTCAGGTCCTTTTCTGCCAGGCTGCTTTCCAGCTAGGTGGCCCCCAGCATATATTGGCACATAGGGTTATTCCTCCCCAGGTGCAGGACTTTGGAGGCCTGGCCTTAGTCTGTCTACTAGCATCTCGTCTGAGCCTACAAAAAAATTGTAGCTGCTGACTTCTTGCAGCCAAACGAGATACGGATGCCTAAGTCAGAGCATGCCAAACAAGGGCTGAGTTTACTGTAGGCTGAGCATCTCAGTGAGGTGACGTCTTCTTACACTTCTGCAAAACTGCACATATTAATTAACTTCCTACCCTTCCTATTCTGAAAAATCTATAGACGGAGCCTGGTTTCACCTTTTCATTTAAACAAAAATAAAATAATAGAAGACAAATGGAAGTCTGATATGTGCCGTTACTCTCCAGAGTGTAATGATGTACTGTTTGCAGCTGGTTGTTGCCAAACATTTCCAAGGTTTCTTAAAGAAACATGTGTAGAGTCACCAGATCTGAAGCTTAGGTCTTACTGCCCAGGTCTCTTTGCAATAGTCGTTTGTGTCAGGGCCTTGAGTGTACTAATAGTCCTTGATGATCCTGACATGCTGCACCTGGGAAGTCCCCCACACGCTGCTTATGGTTCTGCTCCATTTATGCTCAGGCTGAGAAACATTGTTCTGCTTTGAGCAATGCTGTAGGTGTGTCTGCTCCTTGTCCTGCTTCCTGGATGGACCTTGGACCCATGCTGTAGCGAGTCTTTAGTCTTGTCTCTGGCTCCATCTTCTTTTGCTCCTGACTGAACCCCCAGGATGTACTCAAGACATGAGTCATCTGTTCCTTTGTTGGGAGCTGTTGATGAACCCTGTTACCAGCCCCTGTGGGTTTGTGCCGTATTGGGGAGGGCACTTACCACCCTGAGTCATCCTGGCTCCCAGTTGCTGAAGGAGTAGCCAGCCCCCACTGCACCTCAACAGTGTGAATTTCCTTATTTACAATGAGAAATTGGTCATGTGAGTAATGGGTAAGCTACATGAGAGTAATATACATAAATAAAAGGCATAATCCATAGAAATGATACCTTGCCAATTGAACATTTTTAATTTAAACAAGATTATGGACTAAAAAAGTTGATACCTCTTGAAAGTTTTCTCTTATTTCCTGTGGTTTTAAAGTTAAATATCTCTCATGGGTATATGGAGAACAGAGTAGACTCCACAGAAATACTTAACAGGTCTAAGAAGAAAAAGGTCTTCCTTTCCCCTAGAAATTCTCAGTCTTTCAATTTTTTTTTTTTGTTTCCAAGTTATGCAAGTGATGAAGATGTATAAAATTTGAAAAAAGTGTTTAAAATATACAGATCAATTTATATCAAATTAATGTGAAAATATTTCTATTTTGTATCATTTTTTGTAACAAATTCTTAAATAGTTTATTTGAATAATTTTGAAAATGTTTTCTGAGAAGATGGGATTTACTCAAAGTGCCTCAAGCATAACTTGTGACCAATATGATGCATTTTCAAAGTGTTTATTTTGAAGGAATTATTAATAACTAAGAAATTATTCTGCTTGAAGAAAATGTTGGTTATTGACTAATTATCTTTTGATTTATTTTGAGCTTTCATAAGAAATTAAGAATTGTATCTAGGAACTTATTTTTTAAGATCACTTGTTAATGTTTCAATAAATTATTCAGTACAACAAAATCATTTCTATAACTACAGCAAAAAGAAAAATCTCCTTCCTTTTTATTAAGGTGAGGCAATAGACTACATTAAAAAAAAATAAAATAAAGTAAATATTTAGCCTTTCCTTGTGATGTACATTTTATTTTGATTTTTAAAACACTGTAGCTGTCTTTAAAAATGTGCACATCTTTTCCCATTCAATAATGAAATTAAGCTGAAGATTAGAATGCAGAATAAAAACCGTATGACCTTTAATAATAAATATAAGTGAAAAAAGGAACTTACAAAACCTCTTGGAAATGTTCACTAGGACCTGAAAGCTGTGCAAAGTATCAACAACATATGATTTCATGAAATAAACCATTTAACCTGAGAAGTATATTCTTATTCTCTAACATGCATGTTAGAATATTAAAGCTAATCAGATTTCTGCTTGGTGAAATAATTCTGGAGTGTTGGAGTGTTGAAGTGTTACATTACTTACTAGAGATTTAAATTAGCACTGGTGAAATTACTGAAAGAAAAAATATCACCTGATCTGAGGTTTCATGACAAATTCAAGACATTTGCTGGGATTGACAATGTTTTGCGTAATTTTCACTGGGCACGGGAGAAGAATCAAATTTATTTCATCTATTTTGAACAGTTCCCACCAAAGCAAGGTTGAAAGAGACTGAGCCAACTATGCTGTCTGTCCTTGCCTTGATACAAGCCAATCCTCATCTATTTGCTAGAGAAACAAATGGTAATTTAATCAGAGAACAAGTTGATATAATATGCACTTTTTATATACACAAAATAATGGGCCTGGTGATACAGTGAAATAATAAATGTGTTAGCCAGTTACGAGCACAGGCCAGGAAAGAGACACCTGGATCAAGGAATCTATTTCCCTGCTGAAAAATGTAACCAAGTCTTTAATACTCACAATACTCTCTTTAAATCCAATTTATCAAAATTGTCTTGGGCCACCTCTGCCCTGACTTTGGGTGGTAATAATTGTATATGCTTTTTAGTCTCATTGTTGTTGTTGTTGTTATTATTATTATTATTATTAATTCATTATTAACTGTTTGATTTGTTTAAAAACATTGTGTATGATCCAAAGTAAAGGAAAAAAAAAGTGAGAAGCAATCTGTGGGTAGCTTTGTTACATGTGTTTGCCCTTTTAAGATAGTTTACTTAATAAATTGTTCTTCATTTAATGGCCAATACATGGATGGATTCCATGTATCATAAGAGCTTTGAAAGACAGGTTGTTTTTTATTTGTTCTTGGCATGTAGATTTAAATGTGTAACTTCTGAAATTATTGTGCTAATGATGTAGGATAGAGCTTGACATTCTTTCAGAATGGCAAAATGTAAAGGTTTTAGGGTCAAACTCCTAGAATGTTGTTAAACATTTTTATTATTTAATTTTGAAAGAAATGTGCCAAGTACTTGTGTCATATAGGACTTGAGTATATTAAATATTAATTTCCACACTATATTAAATATTCATAGATCTGATATGTGACAACCATGGCTTCATGTCAGTCTTGAAAAGGGAAGTGTCTTTTCCTTGTTTTTAACGTCTGTAGTCAAGACTTACCTACATCTGGTTTTGAATCATGTCCAAAGTTGCTAATTATTATACCATAAACATTCATTTTTATTTCTTCTTGCCAAAGTGGTGAGACATATTCGTCAGTCTCATAAATTATTAGTAATGGGTCTTCATTTTGCAGTAATGGATTTATTGAGAGGTTTTAAGTTTCTGTAAAATAATAAAATACTTCTGATTGGAAGGAAAAGGAAATGGGAGATACAGCTCTAATCCCAGCTAGAAGAGATAGGAAGATTATGAGTGTTCCAGACTGGATTTGTACTTGTAAAAATCCCATATCATATAATAATCAACGCAATGCTCCAGTCTTGCTTCAGTTTAGTCCTTGAGGAAATAACAGAGATTGACAGTTCCAGATTAAATTTGAGATCATTGCTACTGCTTTTTCTTCTGCTTTTTATGGGTTTGCCATTATAAATAACGGTTCTAAGCAGCAGGTAGGTGAATTCCAAGAGTTTATTTTAAATAAAATTGGTCACAACTAAAGGTGGTAGTTAAGCTGTTAAAGTAGCAATATCTCTATGGCAAAAATACTTGTAATGGGCTACTGCATTATCATTTAGACAATTTGTTAAAATCAAAGAATATAATTAGTGACTAAAAACATTACCACAGGTATATATATATGACACACCACAGTTTCAAATGTATTTCTTAGCCTTCCTGAGTAATTACAGGATAAAAAGCAGCATTAAAAATGCAGCACTATTCAGGAAAGAGCAGATAGAAAATGACTGTCATCTTAGTCCTGAATGTTGCTTTCTTTTTTTTTCAGGTTGAAACATAAGAAGGCATTTCATATCTATGGGCAAATATTCCCCCCTCAGGTTTCCTGACAGTATTTACAATTCCTTTAGGCAATCACTTGTTTTGCAGTTTTTCCTTCACCTTTACAGAGTTTATTTACTTCTTGGACAGATAGAACAGTTATATTGACCTCCAACGGTGGACAGGATTTAAAGTTAATTATTTCAAGTTATTGCATTTTTTTTTTGTCAGACAGTTATCATAATCCCTTAATACATTAAAAATAATTCTTATTGTTTCCAGGACCCATCTGAGGAAATCAGCAATGAGAAACAAGATTCTGTTATAGAAAGTAGCTAGTTGTTTCAAAGGAGCTCCCTGTTAAATTATATTCATTATTTCATGAACAAGGTTCATCTCAGTAATGCATCTAAGTTGGGTGCTCCTCTTTTAAACCAGTTAACTGATCCCTTTATAGATAATGGGGGAACTTCCAGGGAGTGATGTAAGAGCTGGTGACTCACTATCCTCCTATGCCACATCCAAGAGACAAACTTTCCACCCAAGTTGTGTGAATCATCTTGGAAGTGCCTATCTCCATGGACTACATGACAAAACTACAGATCTATCATACACGGGGTATCAAATTTTTAGGTACCAGAATTTAGATCAGATGATAGCTGGTGTCAGATGTGTGTCAGAAGACAACTCCAAACCACATCATTATCTTTCCTTTAAACGTGGTTATTTAAATGCAAGACATTATCATTCTTTCCAGTTTAATAGAAAATCAGAAGTGTTAAATGAGATAGGCTACTTATATCAGGTTATATTTCTAGTTTTGTGATACTAAGAGAGGACTTTATGTAATCTGAGTATCTTCATAATCTTGGTTATTCCACATTCTTTCACAAAGCATATCACTTATTCTAATGAAAAGTATCCAAGTTTCTTTTGTCCTCCTGAAAGTCAAAACTTAAAAGCAGTCTGTAGAAGGGTGGTAACACATGCCTCTCAAAATGCATGTATTTCATGAAAAAGTTTAAATGAAAATTTCTTCAGAGCTACAGAACTCCTGCTGAGCAATCTAAACCCCCAGCTGTGAGAGGGAGAGCTGTGTGATGTATCTTTTTTGTCACTCCTGATTCTCCTGGGGAACCACTGACATTTCTTGCCTGTGGAGTTTCCCCTTACTTTTGCTCTCTAAAACTAGTGTGCATGTTTTGTGTTTTGGCCATATGAAAGCTTTGTAATATAGGCTTGTAAAATGGACCAAAAGTTATAGCTAATATAAATTTGTGATGTCAAGTAATAGTTAATTAACTAGTTTCAGAGCTATAAGAGCTGCTAAAGCTGAAAAAAACCTCAAATTTCTTTTATAGTTTTTGATCATGGAATAATTTTTTTTTTATTTGCTGTATCCTTAACAGGTACAAACTGTTATAATAACTGTAGTAAAAGTATAAAGAGAGTGGAAAGTATAAAGAGATCAACACTGCAGAGAAACAGCTTTATGTGGTATCTGGTGAATTTTCTTGTGAATGAGTAAGAGGATATGACACACTAATTTTACCTTAGAAGTAGATACTTCTTTTAATAAAGATTCAGTTAATACTGATTACATAAGTTAGATTTTCCTGTTCAGGTGCAATTTACTGTTTATTACAGAGAGCCAAAAGTTGTTTATTTTTTTTCAGTACACTACAGGAAGAAACATACTTGGGGAAGAGTAGAGTTCTTCCTTTTTTGTCATGTTTCTACAACTGTATTTTATTGACCGCATTCCATACGACCATCCCAGCTACACTGCTGCAGCAGTTTGTCACTTGAAGGGAGCCCTGATGCCATAGAAAAAGAGAGGAATGAGCAAAATGCTACAACAGTGTATCAGTTAATTGGATTCTAATATGCAGCAATACAATCTTTGCTCATCTTTTCTTTTGTTTACTATTCTCTGGGCTTGTATTTTGGGAATAGAAAAATGTAGGCTTAAAACAGGCATGTCTGTAGTTTGGGGTACAGTAATTCTGTAGACCTCTCATTCCTGAGCTCTTCTGAAAATAAACACTATTTCAAAAGCTCAGTGCAGATTAGCATTGCTCCATCATGCACTTTTAGACTTTACCATACAGCCATCCAACAGCATGAAGTCACACCTTCCCCCATTTCCAGTGGCAGAAGATTGCTCTCATCAGTGATGCCAGAGCAAACAAGCATGGTAGGACTGAACTGTGATGTCCACACATAAGAGGAAAGCAGCATTTCTACACCAGCTCTTAAAAGGAAAATACAGGAAATTCTGCTTATGCGAGCTTTGCTAATAAGCATTCACAGAGTTCAAGTGGTGGTATCTGCAGTCTGTATTGACCAGTATCACTGACTATACACACACATTACTCTAAATTTTAAAATAGGCAGTTTCATTATCCAGTATTTAAACTGTTTAGAAAGATTAACAACACTGACAGCTAGTCAAGAATTAGACAAACCATAATTTTGCCAGCTCTTCAGGGAATCACAGTTTTTGTGTAGTGGAAGCAGAATATTCACTTTCAACAACAACACCAAAAAAGTTGAATTTGTATGCAAGATTTCTGAAACAGCTTCTCACTGCCACAGGTAACTTGTATTGTCTACAATCAAGAATGTAAAACAGATCTAAGCTACAATTCACTGCGAAATGTGGGAAAAAAAAACCAAACATCCTGATACAGCATATTGGAATATCCTATTTTTGTCTTTTATCTTGCATATTCTTTTTTAAAGGTTTTGCCTCTTTGAATTTGTTGAAGGAATTGGAGCTACAGAAAGGTATCTTATGTTTTGTGCATGTCTGTCCAGGACTCTCAGGAGTGGGATACTCTCAAAGGAGCTTCTATGGTGTATGTAATTTTGATGTGGAGAAATTAGCAGGGTGTGTATAGATTCTTCTTCTTTGATGTTCCCTATCTACCGCAATAGTATCATCCCAAAGAATATGAATACATTTAAGCACAGAGAAATGTTTTCCTCTGGAGAGATACAAGATGGCCTTAATTGAATAGTGCTGAACAAACAGTGGCATTTTACCCTTTGGTATACTTTACATCTCTATTTTTTTCAAGCCTTCATAACGTTTTTCATTCTTTTCCTACACCACTATCAAAAGGACTGAATCAACTGTATCGTGTCTCTATCCCTTCCTCTTCTTCATCTTTTTGAAGTAAAGGAGCGGTGTGACCCATTTTCCCAATCTTCAGATCTGTCTCTGGCTCTTGAAGTGAATAAAAATTGAGTGAACTTGTGAAAACGCTGCTAATGCTTTGCCAGTTTCATCCCCCACTTCCTTCAGCACTCCTGAGTATGTGTAATCTGGCCAAGGAGCCTTGTCAATTTTAAAAGGCTATAACCTTTTAACAACCATTTTCTGCTGTATTTTGCATGCTTCCTGATTTTTCACCTGCTTTCATGGATGTCCGATTTAGATACAATTTAATCTCTTTCATATATAAAGGCAGAGGTAGGGTAGCATTTCATCTCGGTCTTTCTCTTCTAAGTCCCTACTGTCTTTCATGTGCTCTCAGAATTTCTCAAAAGAATGTATGTGGTTGATAAAAGAGATTTAACTCTATCTGCTCCAACAAAAAAAATCATATGACATAATCTACTCATTAATTTGCTTCTAACATCAATCAATCCTTTATATTGAGGTACTGTGAGATTAAAAATAGATGTGAGACTGATGAAACTTTGAGTTTTGTAAATCATTTAGAAATTTGAGTTTAATTTTTAATCTTTAAAAGCACCACTGTTTAAAGAATGATGAAATTTTAGAGGCACACTTCTTTTTGCAGTTTACAGGCAGTCTATGCTATCCAATGAAGATGAATTAAAATTATAAAAAAATAATAAGGAGGAACAAAAAAAATAATGAGGAACACAATTTGAAAAGTAGGAGAGCTCATAATCTAGTGTTATCTGATGCCTCAGTGATGTTTTTAAATAGATTTTCTTGTAAGATTTGGAAACTCTCAAGTTACGTACAAACTGTCTGATTAATAGATATACTTATTCAGATCAGAAAAGCGATATGAGCATAAAAGCCACAAAGACAAGCATTTAGACATAGTGAACCTTTGATACTGAAAATATTTTACCTTCCACCATCACCATGAAACTGGGAAAGTTCATACTGAAATAGCCCAGAGGGTGGTAAATAGGAAGTTTCTTAAAATGTAGTGCAAGCTTGATGTTGATCCACTTTCCTAATTTGACCATCAGGTATTTCCAGATTTTTCTACTTTTGTTGTAACCTGAAATTCCTTTCCAGATCTGAAAACCTTAGAACAGACAAACAAAACCCAAATTCTATTATATTCCTGAAAAAAAAAAAAATCTTTTAATGAATCAATATTTTATATCCCTGGTATTATATTCTGAAGTCAGCATTTGACTTGTTCTGACTTCCACTTCCGATCTTTATCTTCTATACAGTATGTTGGCCAAGGAAAAGCAATGGCAAAATCTCTACTGACTTCCAGGGTGAGAAGTGGTGTGATTAGCACATAAAATTAATTTTGTGTCATGGAAGTCAATGTGTGTTTTGCTATAGATTATTAAAGGAGCAAGAAAAAACACAGAGAAAAAGCCAAAAAAAATCTTCCACTATTTGCCTGACAAAATAGACAATCTTCTGTACTTTACTTTCTGGGTCACCTGGATTATATTGAGAAATCCCATCTACTGTTATTAAAGAGAGTTGTCAGGATAGACTGACTCACTCACTCACCAGTAGTGTGATCTCAAATGATTTGGAAAGACTATTACCAAATAAATGGGCATTAAAAAGAAAAAGAATTAGTCTGTGTAAACTGGTTAGTACAAGTACATCAGAAGAAGATAGAGGGTCACCTGGACAAATAAGGAATGAAGCCTTACAATATCTTAGAAGGGATTTAAATCCACCTACTAGCTTTGCTTTGCAAGAAGAGAATATGCACTGTGCTTTTGTAGTCTCCTATGAAGATGCTCAGGAAGGGTACAAGGATAGTCATTTTATTCATAGATGTGTCCCATTGATGGTCTCATCTCATCTCAGTTTCAAAAGACAATATACCAGAAAATAAAGCTTATCCTACTATGTGGCAAGTAAGTCCTTTTTACATAACTTAACATTACTGAGCTCTGTTGGCTGGCCTTTTGTCTTGTTGAAGTGAAGAAACAGGGATCAAAACAGCTGTTCCTGTACTCACAAGTGGCTGCCCAACTGCTATTCTTCTATCTCACAGCACACCAAAGCTTCAGAAATGAAGTAAGTCCTCTCTCCCAGCACATTTTGCTAAAAGACATTACTAGCTTGTCTTCTCCTGCCAACCCATGTTATTCCCTTTATTTTTGCCAGTTTCATCTGTTACAGAGCTTCTGAACGCAATCATTCAAAGGTCTGTATAGAGAGGAAATGGTTCCCCTACAGCATTCTTACTTTAAATATTTGTTCCACATTTCTGTGCTTCATTCTTTTATTTTATTTTTGATCAATGTAATGTATTGATTCATAGCACTGAGACTCCTTTTCTGAGGAGACTCTTACGAGTATGTAAACACATAGATAGCTGTGCTAGATGGAGCTGAAACCTTTCCAAAGTAGCCTGAATATCTGAAACAAATCCGCATTAGCACCGTATTCTATCTGGACTGATTGTTCTCACTAAGAGAATGACTCTGTAATACAACTTCCAGAGTTTCTGAGAAATTTTTGCAAGCATTAAACTATCCTGTAATAATGTCACCTTAATATTTCTCCATTTGGGGTTTCAAATAGCCTGTAAAGCAGTAAACTCTTATTAGAGAAGTCGTCGGTGGTCACAGTCCTTATATTCAGTACCCCTGTCTTCACATATCCTTTTTTTTTCTGTTTTTCTAAGTAATTTCTAGCCTCTGGGAGCCCTTTTAAGTTAGGATGCTTGACCCTTGCAGCCTACTGGGTTCATGTCCACTCACACAGTACTTATCTTGTAGCAGCTGCCTAGATCTGCACTGCAATCTGTGCAGGACAGGAGACATGATTAATGGGCACTTGGTGAGTAACAGACACCGGGGAAAAAAAGAGAAAGAAACAAGCTCATAACAAACAGGAAGGGCCAAGGGCACACCTGTCCTGTTAGTAGTCACCAAATAACAACTCTTTGATTAGGCTATGTATCACAGTTTCCTTGAATTTGTAACTATTGAATGACATAACACTGGAGCCAATGGCTCTCCTTTAGAATTAGAAAGAGAAATCAGTTTTTCTTCTAAAATATATCCACCAAACATCTTTTAAAGTACATACTGTCAATTAGATCTGAAAAGAACCTGTTGCTAATTACATGATGGTCAGTATTTTATCATTTATTATTTAAAAACCAACATTTTCCATCAACTCGTCTGGCCTATAGCATTATCTTTGCAAAGATAAAATGAAACTACGTTTCACTGTCTCTTGGCTTGAACACTGGTTCATTAGTGCTGCACTACTTCCAATAAAAGGAACACTGAAAGACATTAGCTCTAAAATTAAAACATATGAAGCCAGCAAAATGCTGCAGAGGAAATAAGGTACAGTAGGTCATACTGGTGGTCTGCAAGCATCCCAGAGAGGAATTGCATTCAGAACAAATTACTCCTCTTGAAGAGCTGTACATTTACCTCCCGCAGCCAGAGCCTTTTCTTGTTTGTAAGAAATATGGATGCATCAGTCTGTCCGGTGAAAATGAAATAGTCAAGTCTTCAAATCATTATTTTGTTAAATGTACATTAAAAGTGTGCTTTACTAGATGGGTATGATGATTGGATGAGCTCTGAAATTTATTGTCCTTGAGCACACATTCATATAATTCAGTAGGATGTATACCTAATAGATTTATAAAAAAGCCACATTAAAATAGTATTACTTAGATGACATGATCACATTTCAACAAGATCCAGCTCATTTGGTGCACAGATAATTTACTTTAAACTCTGAATATACTATATTAACTATTGCCCAGGCAACTTTATTTTTGTCCTCTGCATGCTTGGCCTGCCTGATGAGTGAAGCGTGGGTCCTGTTGAAGCAAGCTAGCCCTCCAATGACTTTTGATGATGCACATTTCTTACAACTGTAACCATCAAGTGGACTCACTCTGAGTATGGTTGTTCCTATCTAACATCTATATAAGCCATCAACAATTACAGTCTCTGCTCTATGAAGAGGCTGGAGATTTGTTCTGCTGCGGTCAAACGGAGTTAGCTCAGTCTTGCCATACAGAAAGGTCCCAACAGCAAGTATGTTACTTAGAAGGCAGAAGTTTCTTTTAAGCAGATTGCTTGAGCTAGTTAAGGATATTGATTAGTGTGACATGTCAGCTTTTGCTTCATACAAACCAAGTGTATTATAAAATAAATTTTCATCCACTAGGTTAGAGAGTGATTGGAGAGGAAGAAAACAATAGCATTTTCCAAATGCAAGCTGAGATAGATCCTGCAAAACTACATGCTCACTGAAAGCATAACAGATGACTTGACACAAAATATTATAGGCTGTTGCCATGTGAGACATTCAAGGTTGGATTACCCATCCAGTCTTTCGTAGGAGCACAGTTTTAATAAGCATCTGGGAGGGCAGAGAGAAGAGCAAAGAGAAGCTGACTGGGTTGCTACATAACATTATACATCTTCTGGTCTGCTTGTGCATTAACATCAGCTCTCAAAGAAGGTGTTTGTTTGATCTGCCAGCTGGAAGTAAAATGCAGTCGTTGCCAGCAAGTGTTCATCAGGAAGTTAAAAACTAGTAGAGGTGAGGAGAGACATAAACAAAAACAAAAGCAGAAAAATTTAAAATTAGGGAACTTGATAGTTTTATATCTGAGCTTCAGTATGTACAAGTCTGCAGTATCTTCTGTCTGCAATGAGAGCTAAAATATTTCATATAGCAACGCATCAAAGCACAGCTACTGCCCAGAGCATTGCTAGTGCAGTATACAAAACACTGTTCACAAAGTTATTATAGAATTTCTTATGTGGGCAGAATGAAGCTATGCATACTGGAATTCTGCCAAACCAGCTAGAATTATAATCCCTACTCCTCTGTAACAGACACCTGTAGTATTGTATCTAGCCGGAGTTTCAGGAGAAATTTTCAGGTGAAGAACAGCTTCTACTACAAAGTGTACCCAAATATTTGAGAAAGGAACCACCGTTCCATTCAGGCTAACAGGGACAAGACCATTAGCCTGGAATAAACACTATTTTCTGTATCCCCTGAGTTTTCCTAGGCAGACTTTCAAGAACTAGTCAAGTACAACCTTTCTAAAACAGTTAGAACTGGTGAAACACAGCAGAAGGTAGTTAATTTACCAAGGAATAATTAAGGACATCCTCTGTAAGCACTTGTATGATACATGCCTTAGAAAGTTATGTCATAGTCCTGTGAAAAATATAAGAAGCTAACCTTCTATGTGGTATTTGGAAGGTACTATCTCTTGCATTTGGAAGATACTTCAAAACTAATGCCTGGGAACTTGAGCATGTGTGATTTGACTTGGAGTCAACTAACTCAGTGGAGACATATTGAATTATGAGCTGAGGATGTGGGCTGAAACCGTGGCTCTACTGCAGTAACTAGCAAATAGTCTACTTATTTTAATGAGGCAAGAATTTCTTCAGTGGATCTCACAATAAATCTAATAATAGGTACTACAATTTTCCCATGTGAAAATACAAATTACTACATTGGCTGTTATCCCATGCTTATATCTAAATTCTTACCATAGCATCCAAAGAGAACATGACTAATCATGCTATTATACTGTTTAAATGGAATATTTGAGGTGTGAAAGTAAAAGAGGAGAGGGAATAAACTCTTCATTTTAAGGACTATACCTTATTTTGGTGTGTTCTATTATTGGATAATATTTCATTATTACTACTACTGGTATTATTTTAGCTAATCATATGATTATTATTTTATTGAATGTTCTTATTAGAATTTCTTAATTTCAATGATATTTTGACTGCTGCTGAATATCTTTGTTCATTTCATCTTATTCTTAAAATAACTATTAAATAGTAGAGGGAATCACAAAAGTTCTTTTTGAGAAAAAAAGGTGCCTTGTTTATTAGCAAGTGATACTGGCTTTCACATAGGCTAGAAAATAGCACATGCAGTCTTAATCCTATCAAGCAATGGCTGGAATTTATCTTATGTCATAACAAAACCATGCAGATCTACAGAATTGTCTGATAGAAGTATTGAAGACACCTTCTGACCTAAACTCACAAAATCAGTCTCCATTGCACTGAAAAGAGAATGAGTATGAAACATATTTCACTATAATCTTTTCCCATATGGCTTCTTCATACACCAGCTGAAATCCAGGAAAAAAATTCTGTTGACTTCATCACTGTATGAAGGTGACCCTGTGGACTTCAAATGAGGTATTGCAGTTCCAAAGCATGCAGGATTAAATCTGAGAAGAAAGCATAATGACTATGTATTAATGAGATGAAATAGATAGTGAAAATAGACCCCAATGTAGGCAAAATAGAGTATAGTTTATTTTATTTTTTTTTATATATATATATTACAGAAGTTATATATCCTTTTCAACATACAGTAAGTTAAAGTTCTAATCAAGACTTAACTGGATTTTTATATTTTGATATTGTATCACAGAACATAAACAGCAATTTATAAAATAATCTCTATAGAACTAAACAATGCTGTCAGAGACGCTTCACTGAGATCCCTCTTTAAGAGAAAAAATTCAATAAATTATTAAAAATTAATGCCAGATATGAAGAACAAAAATATTACCCTTATCACCTAATAAAAATATTTTATTGAGGTAGAGAAATAAAAAATAGATACAATTAAAGATTAAATGGACATCTGTAGGAAAACTGATGATTGTTCACATTTGCAATGTAGAATTTTTTGGAGTTTTTGCCATTCACACAGAAAGTATGACATGTTGACACATGCCAACCAGCGCTAACTAATAGATCCTATAGACTTGATATAATAAGAGTAATTTTAAAAGTACTATGAGAAGAAAAGCAGAAAACACAGAAATCTATGTCAGTCAAAACCCAATTAAATACTACACTTAGAAACATCAGAATAGTAATAGAATAGCAATATTTAAGTACTTTTCAAAATAAGATTAAGTAACAAAAATTATGGAGAAAATTATGGAGAAAATTATGGAGAGTCTAAGAAAAATATGCAGGATAAAATGATATTTCAGATAACATCTACTGATTTGCATGATGCAAAGTCATGTTGATATGCTGTTACATTTCTCTTTCCTGTTTTTTTCTGACTCTTAAAAAGGTCACATTTCAAACCAATAGTCCCTTGGAGCCATGAGATGCTAGTATCACTGAAAAAAAAAATATTTCACAGCTCTCTTTAAGTGAAAAAATGATACAAACAGTGATGAATGCACATATGCATTCTTACTATGAGATCTGGCATCAGATTGTAATGGTAAGCCAAATGAAACAACAGACTGCTCAAACATGGGTTATCTTTGAATGGAAAAAAAAAATATCTGTTGATCTGTAGATAATGTGTTTCACTGAGTTTGTTAAGGTCATCAGACTTCTTTCAGCTAAGTGAGTTTCAATTAGAAAAGGTTTGAGGAAAAATCAAAGAATAGATGAGGTGTCCAGGGGAATGAAAAGTACACTTCAGTGGTGTTGTCAAAAAGAAAAAAAACTAAAGCATTATGCAAAATAATAGTGAGAGTTTCAGGATCACCATTTGTATAAATCACGTGCCACTGGCCTCAGTTCAGTGCTTCGTGATCATAATATTAGTAAGTAAGGCTTCATTTCTCCTCAAAGAACAAACTGAAGTCATGGAGAATATATTATGCTGATGATAACTACTCCTGCAATAGTTTCTCATTACATGGGTAACTCACTTATCGGTAATATGATTTAAATGTTTCAATAAAAGTATATTTGATGAAAAATACTATTTTGATTATTTGCAAAGTATTTTTAAATTATAGTGGAATTGACTTGTCAATCAGAGCCAGCACCCCTTGGAGAAAATATCCAGATAGGTGTTCATCATCCTGTTTATCTCAAGCAGGCAAACATTCTGGCACTGAAAGATTCAGATTCACCTATATGTCTGGCTAAAATAATGTGAACTCACATCTCCTTCACCACAACAGGAAAACTGTTGTCCTTCCTGTGGGAGCTGTTCCACTCTGCATAAAATATTTAAGTTTTAATTAAGTCAGAGATATAAGTAACTCACTAGAATGCCTAGGACACTCACTGGAGAAGGGGAACATGGCTGTAAATGCTCTCTTACTGTTACAACCAGGAGATTCAAACTGTGTGATCTTCTCAAGTGAATATTTGAATTATCAGATCACTGGTCACTTTTCCTACTATTGGAGCTTTCACACTTGAAATATTCTTTCCAATGGAGAAAATAAGGTGTTAACTGTGTTGTTGGGTTATGCATAGGCTTTTGTGCTAGAAAGAGAAACCTGGAGGGTGTCAACCAAACATTTAATAACTCACATAAAATGAACATCATCAAATGGAAATACTCAGACCAATACTTTATGCCATCCTTCATTATCCTCTCTCTTAATATTTCAGACATATTTTCTAAGAGTTGAAGGTTGTGTATGCATATGTCTCTGTCATGAGGAAGAACTAAGCATTAAACTTCCTCTAAATGAGTTCCATACCTAGAAAGTTTTTTCATAGAGGAATTGCTATCTCCCTTTTTCGATATTTCTTCGTATCAACCCTTTTGTTTTCTTTGTCCCTTTCTTCACATCTTCTGAAATCAAATGCTTTAACTAGTGTTTAAAGATTTTTTTTTTTCTAATTTTTACAACATTAGTCTTCTAGTAGACCCTTGACACAGATTTTCACTCTCAGATCATTACATAAAGAAAGAGGTATATAAGAAGCCATGAAAAAATAAGACGTTTTTATGCATAGTTGCAGATTTATGGGCATGATATAGGCAAGCATGACACAACAGTGTCATTACCATCAATTATAACAGACATGTTACAATGATGAAAGATATACATCTCCCAGCAAGACTTATGCGCACAATAGAGAAGGCAAAAAGTAGATATTGTAGTCCTTTCTTCTGAGTGGAAATTGTTCAGGAATTTTCATTAAAATTCGGTTTTAAATTTTCATAATAATTTATATTATTTTATCTAGTGCAGAAATGGACCTCGCGCTTTTTTTTTTTTTTGTATGTATAAAAGCATATTAAGAAAGCCTTGCAGTCTCTCAGTTTCCTCTGCCTCCTTTTTGCCTCCTGATGGTTACAGCTTAAAGCTCTGGAAGGGAAAACAGATAGCATCTGCTCAAGGCTGTGAGATTACATGAAATAATAATCTTCTAAAAGAGAAAATGCAGAAAATGTACTTTACTTGCCAGATTTTCACAGTTTCCACCCAAGTAGCCTTTGTTGTTTGTTTTTTTTTTAAAGTCACATACTGTGTCACAACACACAAAAAAAAATACATTCAGTGCGTGAGCAAGTCTACATGCAAGTGCTGCAATAACTAAAAAAAAAAAAAGTAAGGGGATATGCTACAAACAGATGCCCTTTTTATTTTGGGAAGCATTTAGATGCTGAGAGCTGAAGCAATTCCAGATTTCATTTCTGCTGGAAGTCCTTTCTGAAAGCCAGAAAGAAAAACTACCAAAAAATCCAATCCAGTTTTCAACAAGAACCAGAGATTCCAACTGTTCTGGCTTTACGTCAGGTTCATATGTGAATGACTCCGCATGAAATCTCATTATGTGGTGGGTGCTCCAAGAAGAATTAGTCAGCTGTAAATCACCTCCATTCCACAGAAGCAATTATTTTGACACTAAATGACCGGGCATCATTCAGTAGGCAAAAAGAAATAAGTTATTGATTTCATGCAAATGATTCTACTTCCCTGCAAACTAAAATGTCACTTGTTTCTCAATCCTTCAAACTATCATTATATAGACATACAAATACAGTATAATGTTATTTTTTAGCCATAAGGAGCACAGTGCTGGATTTTTTCCTATGTTATAAGCTAATAAGCTCTGTAGGAGAATCTAAACAGAATGGCTTTTATAAATAAGACTGGTAATGCTAATCACTTAAACTTTTCTGTCTTTATAACCATTAGGAGGAAATGTCCAGGCTTCTGATCAGGTTCATTTATATAAAAAAAAAAAAAAAAGAACCACATCCTGTTGACACTAGTCTTCACACTTCATCTGTTTGTAATCAAGGATGTGTGGATGTGTGACAGGATCCTTCAGAGACCAACCATCCCATTCAGAAAAAAAACATCTGAAGAAAGCGGGATCAGACTCTAGGAATATTGTATTTTGGTTCTGATCGAGAAAGAGTTCTCTCCGGCTATTCCAGAAGGAGTCTAAGCCTAAATATCTAATTTTTATATAGATGTAATTGAATGAGATTTTTTTTTTTCTGCTGAAAATTACTACTTAACAAATTCTAGGTACAAGAATCAAAAGCAGAACACTATTTTTGGTCTTCAATAACTTTGGGAAGAGATTATGCATGAGATCTACACTGAATATAGCTCAGATACTGGCCTCACATATAGACACTTGTATCTGTCCATTTTATTCTGTAAGCTAAATCCTATCTATGATGTTAAGAAAATAATTTCTCACTTTTACATGTGTAGCTTTTTAAGGAATACTCTGTAACAGACTTAAGCTGTCTCCAATCTTCTTTTGGACAACTGAGTTTTGAATACTTACTAAAGGATTAGGATGCAGTAAACGTGGTTCCCTTCAAGATGTGACCTCTGCAATGGGCTGAAAAGTGTCTTGTCACTCTGATGAGGCATTGGCATGTGCTTGTTGTCTTGTGCTCTGAAAGACTGCAGCATCTGGAGCAACTTCCCAGGGCTGACCGTGGGCAGATCTCACTCCTGGGTTGCCAGTCCACCGAGCAGGGGGCAATTTTGGGGACTGTAGGGAAGGTTCAGCAGGGGGTCATCCATCTCACTCAACTTTTCCTTCTCTTACCTTCTGCTGGAAAACATGTAAAGAAATATTGTCCTACTACATGCAAACAAACCTAGGGTATGGAACAGGGAAGCTCAGAGAGAAATGGATCCAGATGGATCCAAAATATCTTCTTGCACACCCTCATAGGAAGCAAAAGTTGCAATCCTCCTGGATTCCACAGGGAAAAAAAAGGATATATGATCACTCATTCCCAATGAAATTGTACATGGTATAAGTTTATATGAAAGCACCAGTATGTCTCTAATAAATGATGAATAGTCCGCCCAGCATCTCCCAGTCCTTCAGAGTGCTGAACTGTGCTGCTTCCATAGCAACCAACAGTGCTCAGGATGGGGCCATGGCACTGCAGGGGCACTTGATGCTCAGCAAGCTGAAGATACAGTGCCACAAGTTGACTTTCTCATTTCCAGCCATAGAACTGTGGCAAACTGGAAGAAAATAAGTCCTGCCATAACAAACATGGGGCTATTTAGTTGCTTGTAAGTCACTAAAAGGATGGGAGGGAGGAGGGGAAACCAAAACATCTATTGAGGAGTATTTGCTGTTGCTGTGAGCATGAGAGGGAGTTCTGGATTTGTATTTTGGAAAACCATGACCTTTCCCAGAAGGTTACTTAAATATTTGAAGCTACAGTGATCTCAAATATGCACTGATGTATATTCTTATCAGAAATTACTGTAGAAATTATGCTTATGCTGCACTAAGTAAAGCACATGTTTACAATTCATTTTATTTTCCTATTGAAAATGTATATCAGTTTCACCTTGAAAAACACTCACGATGGAAAAAAAATAGCATAGTTTATTCAGAAAATGTTTTTTGTAAGAATATTTTTGCATATCTTTCAAATTTATGGGAGGATATGACCTTAAAAAAGACAAGCTATCAGAAAAAGAATGGGAAGTAGAGATGTCACAAATCTTTTCTTCCCTTTTGATTTTTGGAGACTCTTTCCCTTCCCCCATTTTACACATTTTATACAGAATTTTTTATTCAAAAAATCTGATTGCTTTTATGCCCTAAATGTACTTAAAAGTACTAGCTATCCTTAATAAGTCTTGAAGCATTATCTGTGCAACATGTACTTATCTTCTTATTTATTTGAATGAAAATGAAGTTTCATGATAGAGCAGCTTTTGTGCAAGGTCAGCTTATTACATTCCTTGTCTACTTGTCTTATTATTCCTGGAAGTTTAACTCAGAGGTCTTAGTGATCCTGTCTACAGCACTCTCCCCTTCCAAACCTTTTGTTGTGTCACAGCTGAAGGAGAAGTAAACTGTAGTTGGAGGCAGAGAAGTGCTAGCAAGAGCTGGGTCGAAGGAGGTTGCAAGGACACTTCAATTTTTCATATCATGATACTACAGCCACAGAAACTAGTAAATGCAGAATGTCCTTGGAGAATGCAATATTAGATCTTTAGGCCTTAATTCCATAAGGTATTTTAAGGTTCAAAGAAGTTATAATCTATCCTTATTTCTCAGCTAAGCACAGTAGACCATTAAATGTGCCTGTAAATACTGAATGAATTAAATATAACTTAAAAAAAAAAAATCTGTCTAAAACAGATTGCTGTTGACTGACCTGCCATAACAGGCTTATTCAGCAGAATAATCCAGATCTCATTTCAGCTAAGCATTTCTGCCTTAACTGAACTTTGAGGATGTGCATTAGTCACACAGAAGACAGGTATACAGAGCCAGTGGCTAAGATGAACTGAACCAATTGACAGATATTGGGTCACACCACAACAGATTCTTGCTTTCCTACTGCTGCATTAGAATGTGAATTTCTGTTAAATAACACATGGAAATTAAAAATTATTTGAAACAATACAAACATGCACTCTTCACTTTGGTATTATCACGAAGGTAGCACTCCCTTTTCCATCCTTTCCAACTGAGATTCTGAAAAAACACTTTGGAGCGGGCAAAAAACTGTATGAGTAGCTGCACACAGCTGTCAGTGAAAAGAAAGAGCTGAAAGGTGAGAAACTACAGAAGTGAGAATCAATTTCAATAGACATTTTTATCTGGCAGAAACTGCTCCAGAATAAAGAAGGTGAGGAGTAAATAGCTGCAAAGAGCAATACACTAACAAGAATGGATATATCTGGAAGGACTTCTGGATATGTGTTTATGTGTCTCTGCATCTTGACTGCCCTTCAGGTCTGTGTGAAAAAACCACAGACTGATACAGCAGTACCGACTCTGAGATACCTTGATACAAGAGTAAGAAATCTACATCATATCCAGCAAAATCCATATAGTTCTGGTTTTATGGTAATTATCTAGGTTTTTTTTTTAATATCAAAAAGCCAGGAAAGCTGTAAACCAGTGTGGTGCTTAGGAAATGGGAAAAATTGGGAAAATAAAGGAAGACTTAGAGATTCATAGTTTTGCATTTTATTTTTCTCTCATTCACACTGATAAGAGCTGCAAAGCATAATTCTACAGCCAGGCACATACTCAGGAAACAACATTTACATTGTGTTCATGAAAAAAATATAGATTATACTCTGAATATATCTAATATCTTAATCTAATAACAGTAAGAGACCTGTGATCATCTTTACTGTTCTACTAATAGACCCTTGCTGTGTAGTTTTCGTCTGTGATAATTGTTACTCTCTCAAACAGTGCTCAGGCACAGTGTGGTTTCCAACAGATAGTTTGGAGGCATTTTGCTGTTTTCAGGGAAGAGCATTTGACCAGATGTCAATAAGTTATGCACTTGTTCTTCAGGGCTAGGGAATGGTCTTGGTTATACTAGTTCAGAGCATCTCCCTCTCTCTCTCTGACTATGACCAGAAAAAGTACTATCCTGAAACTAAGAAACATTCTCATGTGATAGTTTTGTCAAATTTGATATGTTCCTTTGGAAAGCTTCAGTTCTGATAAGTCTTTCCTTTGCAACTGGAAACCTTTTATTGCACGAAATTCCTGATTTTTATCCTGAAGGCCTTCTCCTTCAAGGACAACATTCTATTTTTATTTACTCTCTGATATAAATATGTGTTGATCACTCCTGCACTGATGTTTCGCATGGTTTTTTTTTTTCTGTTAAAACTGTCTAAAAATCTCTCTCTAGAACTCTCTAGAAATAAAGGAACTTAATGAAACTACAGATTAATCAAAGTTTTTATTTAGATTTTCTAAAAGATGTATTTGCCTAACATGATTTCAAAATAAATTAATGAGACACTGAACACACTGTAGTCGATATTCTCATTATTCTAGGCTTATTCCAGCAACTGCTCTGGAATGAGCTCAGTTCTATAGCCTACTAAGCAACCTTGAGAAAATTAAGATCATCTTTGGTTTCCCTTTGAGTCAGAGAAAATTTATCAAAATAGTTTAGTGCACTGCAGAATTAAATACCACCACGAATACAGTAATTATATGATAGTCTGACAAGTTTTCGCGGTACTTTAACAGTAGACTGCACTGGAAATCCATAGAATATTTACTCTTCTTACTAAAGGGATTTGGAAACCTTGCCAAATTTCAAAGTGTTTCCCCCTCCTGAGCTGAGTTGCTCTGCAGGAGACATAAGTATGTACTGACTTAACTGCTAACTGTAATAATAGCACCAGTAAACGTCACGGAGCATGTAACACATTATGGGCAAATCTAAATTGCCATGTAAGGCAATTTAAATGTACAGAAAGTTTCTTCCAAAAACACAGCGAAATGTAAGCCCTGCAAGGTAATGAAAATTCAACATTATCAGCTGCAAATTTGTAAGCAATTAATGAACTTCAATGGTTTTTGGAAAGCTCTTTTGCAAGTGGGTAAAAAATGTTCTCAATGTCAGTAATAAATGACAGGCGAGGAATTTTGGCAGCAAATGTTTCAGCCGTCCTCATGAAATGGATGAATATTTCTCTCCTTACATTAATTCATGTTACAACACGTACACGGGAGAATGATAATAGGGTTCCTCCCTCATGCTTGTCATGTATAAAATATTGTACCACTTCATAAGGTTAGAAGGGTGAGTAAGGCCAGACATTGCTTTAAAAGAGAAGGGAAACCTAAAGTTTGAAAGGCAACATCTTCAGTGTGAAATGTAGTATTCATGAACACTGTCAACTACCAACCTCATCTCGAATGTTGGCTCCTGCTAATTCTTACTGACAGCTGTTCTTATGCTTACCTTGAAACATATGGTTTTAAATGTCAGACTGGTTGGATCTTACTTCTTCCCTAAACATTCACCAACAAGATGAGGAACATGTTCACTAAAATAAAAAATAGAGAAGAAAAAAGAAATCATGTGCAAATATGAAATATGTGAAATGTTCTGCAAGGAGATTTCCTTTTAGGGAAAAATGATCCAAAGTAAATTATTTCTTTCTGTACTTCCTGAGATTGTAAAATAGAGAATGTTTCATGTACACAGCATCTGCCACACATGAAAGGATAGTAGTCTACTAGTAAATCTGTTTTTGCAGTGTTTGCACTGGTATACTCAAGTACAAGGGTGTTTGAGAGGAGGTGTGGGTGTGAAAAGACTGATCTGAACCTTTCATTCTCTGTGGATCTCTGAAAAATCTGCTGCTTCCCTCACCCCTGCATGTTCACTGGCTACTTCAAAGAACAGAAGCTGATTCAAAGCCTGTGAAAATTGATAAACATCTCCCTCTTGAATCAGATGATCTTGGAATTTTGCACAGCATCTGTAACAGGGTGTTGTGTCTTGTTTTGTAAAATGGTCAAATTTCTTATGCTGTGAAGATTTAGTCGTAAAGGGGTTTGCAAAATTTGTCTTAGACTCTTAATTATCCCTTACAGTAAGAGAAATGAATGCCCTTGCACATTAGTAAATTAATTGTCCATTTAAATAGCTTCTAAATTCTCAACAGATCTAGTCCCTTCTCCTCCTTCGCACCTTTCTTTTAAATACTTTAAACTGGGCCATAAGAGAGCAGAAGTGAACATAAGGGAAGTAGTGGAACTCAATTGCTGCATATCTAGACTGGTTGCCTTCCCACGCAGTGTGTTCTCATAAAGCCCTCAAGGTTTACACACCTTTTATGGGGCATGTGTGGGTATTCATTGGCCAGTGTTATAGAAGAGTTCAAACCAGATGATGTGAAATATCTGAATATATTAGAAGAGTATTTCTTGTCTATTTAAACTCATATTTTTGGCAGAGATTGATATTTTGTATGCATCTTCACAGCACTTTATGGAATGAAATATGGTATTAGGGACAACAGAGTCACAATGGAGACAGCTAAAAGCACTGTTGGAATATTCTTTGACTTTCTAGTCTGACAGATCTTGGGATTAATGTTACCTTGTGTGAAGCCTTCGAGGAAATTATGCTTCGGTAGGAATTAGACTTAGTGCATTTTTTTTCTAAACAAATAAGAGTAAATAATCAGAATGTGCAAGAAGCGTAAGTTTGAAAGCATAGCACTTAGCATATGGCTTTGATTAAAAGACTTACTTTCCTTTCCATCAAACTGAATATCAGTTTCAGATAGCAAACACTTAGCTAAACCCTTATCCCACAAAGATCTAGCTTTTATTTTACGTGATTTTCTCAAATTCTTTATTTAGCATTTTAGTGTAAATGTTACTTAAGTCAATAAGGTCAATAACTCACCTATTTTAAAAGGCTGGAGTGTATCAAAAGAGGTGTAGTACCCTTATTAATATATACTGATGTATTTTATAACTTATGAGTTTATCCTGTGGCTGTGTAATTACAGCACAACTAGCAAGGCAATAAGGTAAAGCTACACAATTAAGTGTTAGACACGAGCTTTGCAGCTGGAGACTAGGTAAGACAACAATCACAGGTCAGCATCCACCTATGTATTTAGAAAGGAAAGAGCAATAGGAGAAACAAAGACTAAAGAAGGCTAATTTAGGTGGGAAATGGATTGTAATTAATGTCATAACCCAGTTTGTTCTCCTTGCTAACACATATAGAACTAAATATGCCCATTAGCATATGCTTTGTGTAAACAGAATCCATGTTATATGCTATTAAACATTGTAAATGATACTATAACATAGCCAGGACTAGATTAAATCCTGTCTCATCTGTGTGCCTAAGCCTGATCCCCAGTATATTGGGAATGTTTGGTCATAAATCTCCTAGAAATGCTTCTAGAAACCCAAGCTTCCTAAACCACTAGCAGCCACTTTTGCTACTAACCAAAGAGGTATCAGCTGTGATCTTCAGTCCTGCAAACATTAGAATTCCTAGTTTGGCTAGATAGCCTCAAAAAAATTTCACTGAATTTCACTGAAACTTATGGTTCAGCCATAATAAATCTGCAGTTTAATGCAGCTATTGATAGCAGTGAGTTGCTTCGTACTTAGGAAAGATTTTAACTATTGTTTTCTTACCTGCAGCCTCTCCAAAAACTCTAGGAGTAGAAAGGTGCCTTCACCAAGAGTGATGAGGATGTGATAATTTATTTTTGCATATGCATCTCTAACACTAGAACAGTGGAGGTCAGGTACAAAATCCTTACACAGGAAAAATATGAGCCCTTTAGTCATATTCATGATGTTAGTAGCCATCATTCTTTCTTCCTTTAGTAAAAATCTTAACATTTTATGTAAACATAGGATATTTAAGAGGAAAAAATGAAGCTAAACTACTTCCTAAGCTAGCGTAAAATGTCGGGAGCTCAGAGGTTATATCTCTGCTACTTTGCGTGACAGGAGAAATTTGAATATATATCATATAGGTCTTAAATGACCATACTAATTATTACATTATCGAGGCCAGAGGGCAAGATGAAGGTGTAAGGGGACCGAAAAATAGTAATTTCAAGCTCTCTCCTAGAAGAACATGCACACACTGCATAGTTCAGTTCCAGGTATGACATTAGACCAGTATATAGTGTTTGTGGTTAACCAAATAATTGCCTGTATTATACCGAACTATTCTTTATTATCAAGTTAGGGTTTTCTTTTTTTACTATATCAAATTATTAGTGACATCTTCTATAAAGAACTTGTTCTTTGTACCTATTACATCTCAACTTTTGCAAAGTGTCTTTCTCTTTTTTAATTTCTCAAAAAAAAATTGCTGTAAAATGCTGTAGGACCTTCTCATAACATTTTACTTAAATTCTGAAAAGTTTAAGTATTTTACAGTATATGAATATATCTGTTTCACAACTTCAAGGTCTCATTTCCCACAATCCTCCCATCCTGTCATCAACAGGATGACTCGTGTTTCTGCAACAAGCCTCAACATTTCTGTTCCCATAAATTAACAAATCACATGGAAAAGAAAACTACTAAATAAATTGTTTCTCAAGAGGCTGGGTGAGGCTTACCCTTGGAAAGCAGCACTGCAAGCCAAGGACAGTATGTATAAATGTGCTTCATTGAGTACATTTTTCACTCCACGGAAACCCATCGGCCCTCCAGGCAGATTCCTCCCATGTTTTCTCAGCACACCCATCCGTCTTGAAATCCCTCCCACTGAAAAAAAACAAGTGATACTCCAAGGCAAGCACAGCAAATCAGCTGATACAACCAGGCAGATCTACTTTTATTAAAGACAGATGAACATGTGGGTTGATCCTTGAGAAAACATCACAAGCTTCTTGCTGACAGTGATGAAGTCTTTTGACACTTGGGTTTTATTATTTGTAACGTCCAGTCTTTTCATGTTCAAAAAAGAAAACACAAGCTTTTTGAAATCAGTGGAATGGGGAGAAAAAGAGTCCTCAAAAGGACAGATCCTCAGTACCTACCACAGGCTGAGCAAACAGACTTTCCAGAGGAAGTCTTCATTTCCAAAGCTGAAGGAGATCCCTCTAGCAAACAGTGCTGACAAAGTGTATCTACATCATCCATTCATTAATCTGTATTACTTCTTTTAGTGCTTCTGCTGTTGAAGCCAACTCTGCGATGGCAGTGCATTTGCTCTGGAAAGATTTCTGCTGTATCATGCACTAGGGAGAAATAACTGTTGAGTACAATTTAACTCTCTAAGCTGAGGGGAAAAAAATGAATAGTAATTATTCCCGCTTGCTTGCCTTTCAGGAAATGTGCATTTTAAAGGCTTGTGTAACTATAAAAGCAGTTGCATGCTGAGCAGTTTTGAAAGATTTTTAAACAGTTTGAAATTCATGATATTTACTGCTTCACAAGGACCACTGACAACTAGGATTAGTTTGGATCCACTGTTTACTTTTCATAAATCAGACGTGATTGAAATTGGGAACAGAAGCCTGAATCTCATGAATCATCTGCTTACACATGGTTTCTCTGTATTAGGATCATAAGCATTTGCATTATTGGAAGCTTTCAGGCATAAAAGTATTCTCTCTCACACATAGCACTATCTGCTAGTCAGTAAGTCTGAAAAACACTCAGATGCAGAAAACTCTTTCATCCTAATTGAAGTACTAATTATTTGTGGCCGTGAGTTTCATTCCTAGACTGGAGAAGCATATAAAATATCCTTCACTTCCAGGAGTGTGTTACTATAAGTTGAATATAGAATAATAGAATATTTTTTGCTGGAAGGGACCTTTGGAGGTCGTTTAGTGCGACCCTCTGCTAAAAGAAGTTGTAGCCTCAAAGTCGAAGCAAGGCTGCAGATCTCACGGTCTCTCTGGGCAACTTGTTCTGGTGCTTAACCATTCTCATTGCATTTTTTTCCTTATATAGAGTCAGAATTTCCATTGCTACAAATTATGAATGTTGCCTCTTATTCTTTCACTGTGCACCTGAGAGAAGAGTCTGCCATTTTTTTCTATAATCGCCAAGTTATTAAAGAAAGGAGTTAGATTCCCTTTAGGTTTTTCTTCTCCATGCTAAACAAACTTGGATCCTTCAGCCGTTCCTTCTATGTCCTATGTTTCAGGCAACTGTCCACCTCATTGGACTTCTGCCAGACTTTCTCCAGAAAGCTCTAATACTTGAGGAAGGTGCCAAAATCAGGCACAATACTCCCGATTAAGCTTCATGAAAGTTGATTAGAGGGTGATAATCTATTGTCTTGGCCTGCTGGATAATTATGGCTTATCAATGTGTCCCAGTACACAGTCTTCATTCCTGCCATGCCGTACCACTGTCTCATGTTCAAACACAGTCCCTCAGGACTCCCTGCAGAGCTGTCCTCTACTCAGTCAGTCCCCATGGGCTTTGCATTTGTTTTCTTTCAACTTCATAAGATTTCTGCAGCTGGCTACTCCAACTTGTGAAGGTCTCTGATTGGCAGTTCTGTGAATCTGAAGAAGGAAGATACCATTCCATCATCCAGTCTGTTGATTAAGATATTAAACACTAACTGCCTCAGTAACAACTGAGGAATGCCTCTCATACCTATCTGGAGTCATACTTTAGAATCATAGAATCATAGCGTAGTTTGGGTTGGAAGGGACCTTTAAAGGTCATCTAGTCCAACCTCCTTGCAAGGAGCAGGAACATCGTCAACCAGATCAGGTTGCTCAGAGTCCCGTCCAACCTGGCCTTGAATGTTTGCAGGGATAGAGCATCTACCATCTCCCCGGATGACCTGTTCCAGTGTTCCACCACCCTCATTGTAAAAAATTTTTTCCTTACGTCTTTGAACCATTGACCAACACTCTTGAACACTGCAGTACCGCCAATCTTTCACTCACCTTACAATCCACCATCTAGTTCATATCTCTCAATTTGTCTACAAGAATGCCATGGGATATCCTGTCAAAAACCTTGCCAAATTCAAAGACACTCCCTCTCATTCACTGAGCCAGTCGTTTCATTATAGAAGGCAATCAGATTTGTCAGGCATGAT
This sequence comes from Ardeotis arabs, assembly GCA_011801015.1. NCBI lineage: Eukaryota > Metazoa > Chordata > Aves > Otidiformes > Otididae > Ardeotis > Ardeotis arabs. The sequence continues at coordinate 32,193 of JAAGAY010145118.1, forward strand.
TTGTACTTGTAAATCTGTGCTGGTTTCTTCCAGTCACCTTCTTGTCCTTCATGTGTCCGGAAATGGCTTTCAGGAGGTCTCCTTCCATAGTCCTCCCACGAGTGATGTGAGACTGACTAGCCTGCTGTTCCCTGGATCCCTCATCTTGCCTCTTTTGAAAATAGTTGTGACGTGCTTTTTTCTAGTCATTAGGAAATTTCGACAGCCATGGAAAACAGATCCCTGCCAGCAACACCAGCTGTACAGCCAGATGTTGATTCACAGGATCCACAGCTCCTCTCTAACTGCTTCCTCTTGAACAACAGAGTTCATGAGAACACCAATAGTTTCTCTTTGCCCTTCATTCTAACCCCAAAGACCATGCAGTGACCCTTGATCTACTCGGGGTCTCCATTGTCAGTATCACTGATACCCACATGGACAAGCAGCAATTTGTAGTAGGCTGAGTGCTGGATGAACCTTGGCAAAGTCTCCACAGTATTTCAGATTTGGACCCCAGATGAGCAGCAAGTGTCTTGAGACAGAAATTTTGTTTGGCAGATGGCTTTCACCATCCTTTGTAGAAAGACCGTGATCTCTGAGTCACTGGCTCCACCACCTGAGTTAGGCATCATCAATCTGGAAGCCACCTCAGCAGTGCCCATTCCTCATCTCCTGCTTCCAGACTCCATTTTCCCAACCAAACACCTCCAAGGAGAAACACTCTTTTTGTGCCAGAAGTCACCATTTTCCACCTCTCACTGTGGCTGAGCTCCCTGTCCTCTCTCCACTTGAGAATAACTTCAGTCTGTCCTTCCTTCTGGGCAACATGGGGCTGGGATTCTTGCCCCTACATATATCTGCAAACAAACTATAGACCTCCTAGTCATCCTTGCCACTGTGATATGATCTTCTTTCCTCCTCCCTCAGCCCACTGGCTAGGTGGTCCATTGATGTCTCCAAATCACAGCTACTGTAAGTGAGGCTACTATTGCCCCAGCCCTGGCTTTGACACCACCCCTCCCTGCAGCCCAAGGCCCACACAGCTCTGTCCTCCTCCAGCACATCCACCTGGGTTAATTGCAATGTCTAACCCACTTTAAAAAGGACTGAAAAATTTTGATAACTTGTTCTATAAAATTTATTTCAACATTTTCCTGTTCTTGTGTTAAAAAGTATATATATACACATATATACACACACACACAAACTAGGATTTTCTGATTAAAGATAAAAAATGAAGTTACTTGTAAAGTTACCACTTTTACAGTACTGAAGTAAATTGTCTTGTTCCTCTTTCAATCTTTGAACCTTGATTACAAAGACTGTAAAAAGACACACAGTATAATAATCATCTATCGAAGTTACAAATTTCTATGTGAGAAATAACTTCATGTCCTTTCACAAGGTGTCTTATGAATTGTTACCCTGAAGCTATTTCCACATAAGTTTAAACTTCCCACCTCACTGTTCTGACAGCTTTTGAAGCATTCTTCTTTGTAATGTGCAGCATCCAATATAGAAAAAAAATCTGTACTCTAGTGAGTGTTTAATTTCTGTTTAAATGCCCTGACCACTTTAAGCTTTTCAGTTTCCTATGTCAAAAATAACATAGAATCATAGAATCATAGAATTCTTTGGGTTGGAAGGGACCTTCAAAGGTCATCTAGTCCAACCCCCCTGCAAGGAGCAGGGACATCTTCGACTAGATCATAAAAAATGGTTTTACTTAAGTTCCTTCCACTTGCACAATTTGCATTCTTCATCAATGCACGTTAAAGAGTTCATAAAAATGCATCATGGACCTATTTAAAGTATGTGATTAACTGTTAATATGAGACATTATCTTGTAATGCTTTGATAGAGATGATCATGTACAATTATATCTGATGACGGCAATTCATAACTATAATTTTTGTTACATTTTTAAAATACAGTATGGCAACTGCTAGATATTAAAATCATCTGTATAATTTTAAGAAATAAATGCTAATGTAAGGCATCATGTACTGTCCTGTCATGACCACCATGACTAACTGGTCACATAGCTCTTCCCAGTTCTGCCCTTCACAACTGCACCTCTTGGACTACTGAAGGATCTTGCTACGTTTATAAAATGTTAACTGTTACTCTTTATAAAATACTCTAGACAACTTTTTCTCACGAAGCATTCATATGGAAATTATTTTTGATAAAAGGGATCTTGATATTCAGCAGACAGAAATATCATCAGGCTATGGAGACTTTTTCCTCCTATCTTTTAACATTGAAATAAAAAAAAAATAACACTATTAACTCAGTTATTGCGTTGATTTTACTAAAAAAAAAAAAAGTTTGCATAAAGAACTCCTGTATGCAAGAAAAAAACCTAAGACTGAGCTCATATTCGGTTGTAACTGCAGAAGCCACATCTGATCTAAGGGGAAAGCTGGGAAAAATAGGAAACTTCTGGACCACATTATGTAAGTTTCTCTGAAACTTGATGTATGACTCAATATCTTTCTCCATTCTGGAAAAGATACGTAGACCAGAAAGAGAGATACAGGTAAGTAGGGCTTTAATTGCATTTAAGTTCCCTCCTACAGTTTTATTGGTGAATTTTATCTGTATATTATCTCAGATAGAAATTTACTTCAAGAAAATTCCATTTTTTAGGTACAAGAAAAACTAAGGACTCAATATGGCAGAGCAATACCTCAGATTTCTTTGAATTTTCCTTCTACTGTTTCTTACTGCTCATCACAAATATTTTGCTGCAAGACTAATGTTTCAAAATTCAAACTCCACTGGTAGTGCAGAGATTATACTGATGATGGTTAACATATTACACAATTTTAAATTGTTTTAATGGTTAGTATGTAGTTGGGAAGTTTTGAAAGGAACAATCTTTTCTCTTTTTTTTTGAAAAGTCCAATGTCTCAGAAAAAAAATAAAGAATCTGTTTTGATTTTTTTTTTTTTCACTCATAATGCATGAAAAAAGTTAACAATTTGTCAAAAAAAATTATTTTTTTATGGCATTTCATTTAAAAAATTATAGTTATTTTAGTATAAATTGGTCAAAAAGTGGGGAATAAAACTATTAATCTCAGTTCAGAATCCTTTGCTTCATATAGTTCTATTTTCAGGGGAGAAATGCAAGTATTTAGCTGGTATATGCTATTGGGCCTGAATAGTAAACCACAATGGCTTTTACATGAGGGACATATCTGGTAGATATTTTTAGGTTTTTTTAAAAGGCTTTTGTAGTTAGGAAAATATTTATTTTTCCAGAGCTAGCTTTGACTAAACTTTTTGATAAATTCAGGAAAGCAAAATTAATATACACTTATAAACATACAGGTCTGGTGATGTATATTTGCATACTATTATTGAAGTTGTTAAGTAAAGCATAGAAATGAAAAGAAATAACTACGTTATTTTCAGTCTGCAATCATGATAATTTCCTTTCTGTATTATGGTACAGTATTTTTTTTGTCTTCACTTTAGAAATGACCCTTGAACTCCTGTCTCATTCATTGCATTTGGTGGCAGCACAGGAAGACTAGTATATTTTCTCTGCCAGCCGTTTATTTTGGCAGTGTTGTCTCCTTGTATAATTAATTAAATACTTAAAGTGAAGATAAAGAAAAAGAAGCATAAATTCTTAATAGTGATCAGTATGCTCACGAGTGGAGAGAAGGACCCTGATTCAAATTTCTGCCTTGAATAAAATGGTCATGAAGTCACCATCTGACAACTAGCCTTGCAGTCATCCCATATTCCCCTCTCTTGCTTACCCTGCCAAGGTTGTAACAAGTTACAGGATCCCCATTATCATAGATTAAAAAAATCGTACTTTTAAACAGATCTTTAGGTGACAACGGCTATGAGGAAGGCCTCTGAAAGACCTAGGCCAAAGACCATGGTGAAGAGAAAATAAATGAATCTGATTTGGGAACCGCCTTACTAGAGAAAGACACCGAAAAGAGTTTTTGCCTCATGCTCCAGGTTACTCTGCCTGCAGTGAGCAGTGATAGACAGGCTTATCCAGAAAGTAGAGACTGCAACAGGAGTGTTTGAACAGCATCTCATGCATCCTCAATTGCCAGAGGTGCTGCACATAATTCGCTGTATTGGCTTGCAAGAGGATGTGGCTTAGTTAGAAGCGGTATTTCCTTATACCACAAGGAAAACAAAGAGATAGGTTGACCATGTTAGTCATGGGACCAATTGATTTATCTTGCCCCTGCATCCTTCCTTTTTGTAGTGCAAATCAAGAGGCACACACAATTAAACTCTTCACTTTAAACTTAGAATTAATTTTTCAATTATTTCTGACAAATTGTTGGTCAATTTACATGTATATCAGGTTCTTTACACACAGACTATAACTGCTGTTAGCTGTGAGAGTAATAACATTGAGGCAGCTCCTGTGGGGGAAAAATGTTAGCATTCAGCTTTCTAATTATTAACACGATTAATCTTCTCTCTTGCTGTTTTTAGAATTCCAATCAAACTATTTAAAAATTTAGAACCTGCTCTGTGGGAAAAAGAAATCTTAATTGGGCAGGATGTGCAGATTTTCTACACATAATTGAGAGTTCAGGTTAACTGCTCCTTGCCACTGCTATTGTGAACTGGTGGAGTTGCTCCTTCTTCTTCCCCAGTAATAGAGCAGGAGTGAGAGACCTGGGTTCAAGTCTCCAAAGAGCATTCACAAACGTGAGTTGTTTATAGTAATTATCCACAGGATCTGTGTGCACAGTGGCAGTATAAAAATATTGCTCTACTCCAGCCAAAACCAGCACAGTGACTGAACATGGAACCATTAAAGACTTAAATGTCACAACAGTAGACTGTGTCAACAGTAGACTGTGTTATGGTAAAGGTCTCAAAAACACTTGATCAAATCAGTCATTTATTCCTAGTCTGCTTCAATATAACAGGCACCTGTTTGTTTGTTTGTTTGCTTTTTCTTTTCTGTTCCCAATGTTCCAATGTTTCTGTTCCCAATGGAGGTAAATGAGAGTAAATATTAAAAAAAAAAAAAAAGGCAAGGCAAATACATTAAAAATATAAATTTGAAAAAGAAAGTTTACACAAGAAACATTCCCTGGATTAGTCCATGGATCATTTTCTTTTTCTGTCCTTCCTTTTCCTCACACAAATCCCTGCCAAGCTCTTCTGCTTTGATGCCCACAGAAAATCATACAACCACTGATGAGAAGACTGAGTTACAACCTGGCAGCTAATTTTATCTATTAAACTGAAGCATGGTGATGGGGAATTTCTCAGAACCATGCACAATACCATTGCAGCAATGCTAATGACAAACACCCTCACACTGAGAAACTCACCCTCCGCATCAACAAGAAGGGAAGCCCTGTCTCCCACACAGTCTGCCAGGGAATTTTTGCCATTGCCTGCAAGGGCATAATTATGAAACAATTTCAACATCACCAGCAGTAGGGCTCCATTCTTTAGTCAGATCACACAGCGACAGCTTTGCACTTGTCTTTATACATGTGGCCATTTTATGATAGAGCTCATATTCACAGGGGAGGAGGCGGGAGGGAGTAGTGGTATGTTTCTTCTTAAGCAAAATTTCCACAGAGATTAAGCTAAAAGATCTACTGCACAGGAAAAACTAAATATCACTTAAAATATTTGAGTTTTAATATGATGGCTGCAACCTGAAGAGCACAACAAGCATCGTGGCTCTACAAGCTGCCTTTTTCTGAAGATTGTCTATGTAAGGACCTACTTAATTCAGTTGTAAGCCAAATACATACAGCATCTTGCTGAAAATCGTGTTGGGTGGAATGAGTGAGTTTTATACCACAGTTGCCAAACTTTTCCATTCAAGACCCCAGTTCTATTTGCACTTCCAGGCTTGCTTCCAGACTTCCTAGTTTGGGAAATGCTGCTTTGAGACCTCGAATTAAAAGCATCTGTTGAGATTTAGCCTGACCTTTAGAAATTGCAAAGTTGTTGCAGGAGATGATGAGGGGGCAATTGATGAAGAGGCAGGAAGAGTCAATATGAAATTCTTTTCTCCACTGACAAACAAAATTTTGACTCTAACTGGGTTTTTTTAACTGTATTTTCTTTTTAAAATGAAGCTTCCAGCATGGTGTTCTGCGTATGCATTTCCATGTGTTGATTTATTAATTTTCCCATTGCCTATTAATAACTTTGTACCTATTGGAATAGAGCTCTCATTCCTCCAGATTTCAAAAAAAAAAAAAAACAAAGATCAAGCAAAGCAAAAAGGATTTTTTTGGTAGTCCTTTCCCTGCAGAGTGAGCATTTACCCATGACTGGTAACTAGAAAATCCACTCTTCTGAGATCTCCTTTGAAGATCTCGCCTTCAGAGCAGCATCGCTCATTCTATCTTATTCTCTCTCTAGCACCAAGGAATCCAGTCGTAAGACACAAAGCTACAGGAAACCAGGCTTTCTTAATTCCTCCACTCAGGAAATATACATTATTAATTAATATTGGGCTGGTACCTAGAGGGAGGTACAAATATGGCAGGGCTGGATTGGATGCCGGTAGAGGGAAGGCAAAGGGTTCAGCAAGGTCAGTGCTGGTCCCACAATGTCTACTGGCCCCTGGGAGAGTGCACGAGGGAGGTTAAAGCAAGGTAATCCCTTTTGGACCCACAATAAAGAAAAATGACAACTGAACTGCTTCAAGCCACCAGGAGACAAACTGAACTGGTTCTGATGGTGACTGCAAATTGGAGGAATCAATAAAGGGCCTCTGTTTGTGTCTCCATAAAGTACTTAAACAAAAATTTTTCAGAGCATAATTTGTGAACCTGTCCTTCAGTCTCCTGGTTTCTGCAGCAAATGCCTGTAAAACCAGATGCTCAGTCTAACTTATTTAGCCTTGTCCTTGAAAATTTAATTAAACTTACCAGCACAAGGTGACCGTCTAATTTGCTACTGAGCAGCATTGTACTCTGTATTAGTTTCCATCTTTGAACTGTTTTCCTATAAAGGCAAAACTCAAACTAAAACAAATAAAATTCTAGATTTAAAATTGTGCTACATTTTGCACTAAGATGGAAGCTACAGATATTGTAATTTAGCATCACCTGATCTCTAGAAAACCAATGAGAAAAAAATGAACGTTCATTTCTGCAGCTGTTTTGCTCAATAACCATAATAATACAGTTGCTAGACATAAACAGCACACATCAGCTCTGGCAGAGCAAAAAAAGGATGTCAAGCTAAGTACCTGATAAGCTTTCACATGCAAGTGTTTACATGCAACACCAATATTTCTCCAATGCAAATGAGAATACATGACAGCTGTCACTTAAGAACATATAGTGCTCCCAATGAGCAGGGACTCCCAAGAGGTGATTTTAAGAACAATTCTTATTTCACCAGTGACTGAATTTTGTCAGTTTTCTAGACTAGAGAGAGGAAATCCCTTTGATGCCCATAAGTGAAGGGGAAAAATTGTAGACATAATTAAAGAAAGAAGTAAGATAAAAGATTAACCCTGAGGTTTTCAGTAGAGCCTAAGGGAGCTAACTTAGTTCAAAGGCCTCTAATTTCTTTACGTTTTTTTTTTTTAAATTCCCAGTCTGAGCACTACATTGCGACACTGATGACTGCAGTTACTCAACCAAGATGTGACTCTAAAGGAAACTTGAGTAAGAGGAGCACTCCACGAGACTGCATTTTAGATAGAATTATAGTTGTAACTGCCTCATGAGATCTAACACCACTCCCTGCTTTCTGCAGGGACTTTTACAGCACCACTCCACTGTCGGGGGATGCACACATACACCCCCACACCCCCCCACCCTCACCATTCAGCTTTTCCTCCTCAGCTCAGATCCTAATTGGAACATTTATGGGTTTTCTTTGTAACTAAGATTTAATTCTGATTGTGACTGGCTGCTAAGGAAAGTTAAAAATAACTGCAATACCTCTCAGAAGGATACATTAGAAATGTAAAAATTAGAAAACTTCAAACAAACCTCACGGCGTACTGTGAAAGAAGGAGTCCATTGGACCACTGAAGAAAAACCACCCTTCTAGAAGAAGTGGAAAAGTGTTTCACATGGATTTAGATACGCCATGACATGTTGTACCTTCTGTGTCCATACTGAGCAGAACTACAGTCCATCTGATATGTGCCAGGTACCTTGGACTTCACACACACATAAACCCTTCTGTGTAAAACATTTGCAGAAAGTCAGCTGTATCCAGAATACATTGGACCTAAAGCAACGTGTTATATAATTAATCTGTTGCTGAAAACGTAAGCCTAATTTAAAAAAAAAAAAAAAAATCATCAACTTTACTGTGAATTCATAGGGCATGCAGGGCTGGTTGGATGCGCCACTATCACACTCGCTTACTGTAGAGCTAATCCACACATGTATGTGGAAGAAAAGCCAGGATTTCTCTGGCAGCCTAAGTGGAAATATAGATTTTACAGAACTTATGACCATCTGGAAAAGTCAGGGAAATGGATAAAACCCTCAGAAATTTCCTGCTAGAAAAAAATATGGACATGTGTTATGAAACATATACAGTAGAGCTCAGACTGAGGATCAAGGAAAGAATGCATCTCATGGGATTCTGGTACTCCAGGATCCAACAATGTCAGGAAAATGGATGAGACATATTACTGAGTTTTGCTTTTTACACACAGGTATGCATTTTGAAAATATCCACCTTCGTTATAGATGTTAGATTCCTTACTTAGAACACCTTTAGGATCATTTCACAACATCTTTAAATCGGTGAGATTTTCCTTCTTTCTAATTTTCCACTGTCTGATTGAGGATGAGCCAGTTCAAGCCTTTCAACTTTGCTTCATTTCTCTGCTGTCACTTTATTACATTTTCTACCATAATCTCCTGCTTTATAGGCAGAAGACATAACACCTACAGCTGTCAGATGGCCTTCTGTGAGAAATACCAGAGCAATCGGGGACTACTCTTCATGAAAAATTGTAAGAGGCAAGGTATGCTGAGTCTGTCATGACCAAATTTTTCACAGAATTTCAAGTATGGCTTTTCTTACTTAACATGATCCCCAGTATCACGTGTAACAGTTCTTCTTGCTAGATTGGTTACTTCAGCATTTTTATAACTACATTGTGGAAAACCAGAGTAGTTTCAGGTTGTTCCTGTTCCCATTTTATATGCCTTTCTTTAAAAAAAAAAATTAATTAGCTTTAATTACATGTAGCTGAAGTAGAATATTATCCAGTAATCGTGTTCACAATCACTAATAGATAAATACCATCAGATATGTATAAAGCTTGAACAGGTACTGGCAAATCATTCAGGAGTGTTTGCATTTGGGACAGATTGAAAGTTAAGTATCTTGCCTCATCACCTGGAAGCAAAATTTCCACACACTTACACACACCAGAAGGATCAAAACAAATAATGTGAATGAGATTTTCACATCAGTAAATTTTGGTAGTAATTCAGTTCAGATCTGTGACACAGACAGTGGGGGTGACTTTTCCTTTTTCACTCAGTTTGGAAGAAGGAAGAATCTTGCACATTGGAAGGTATTCACATAACAGTACATTCATAACCTAGACAGAGCTGACATATAGAGTATGAAAATCAGAAGGGGTGAGTGCTATATTTTAAACTCTCTCCCCCCCCCCCAAAAAAAAAAAAAAAAAATTGTTGAGTCCTACTGGTAGAGTTGTCAGGATCTGAGTTCTTCTGTAGGCTGACTTTGGGAGTGCTCAAATTTGAAGTACTGTTTGTGTTCAAAATGCACCTAACCTGTGCAGATCTAGTTTGGAATCCAAAATCTAATTATGAAGTTCTGGGGAAAGGATGAGGTTGTGTTCTGGTCCTTCAAAGCACTGAATAGTTGAGGAAACCACAGAGTGAACAGAAGTGAGAAATAACCCAACCCTGTGCCACGGGCGCGTTCAGGGCAGGAGCCTCCCTGCAAGAAGCAGTGACAGCTCTCAAATGAGCATCAATCTTTTCTGTTTAGTGTGCTCCTGACACAATTGATGTTGCCACATAACCTACACTGAATTTCCACATTAGACATGGTTCCCATTTTGAAAGTGTCTGACCATGGTGACCCAGGAGAGCACTACCAGCCTCATTTTTTCACAGTTGAACTGTATTCTCCATTATTCCCTACAGCTTAGGAAAAAAAAAAAAGTGACATTTGGACACACTTTGCCCCCCGCCCCCCCTCCCCCTACTAGTCTTTCTTATATTTTCCTACGGAATTTCTGAGTTGTGATAACAACACTAAGCTTGCAATTGTAAACACAGAAAGAGGACACTAATCTAAAGAGAAGAAAAGAGAGAATAAAGTAAAAATAGTAACTTGTTTCTAAGTGTGTAATTTGTGTCCCAGTGGCAAAATATGCATTTCATAAAGCCAGCAGAGATGCTGCAAATATTTTTTCCCCCATTATTGTATGTCTTGATCACTACAGCTTTCTGAGAGAGGTCAAAATAAATGCAAAGGTAAAATTTTCATCTTTTCTCAGGAAATGTAGACTTCAGTATTCACCCATACTAAGTTCACCTCTGCATTTCTTCAGTGCACTGCTTCACATATGTTTGCAGATACTGAATGGTTAGCGTTGGTTCTTCATCATAACTACCTATTAGTGATTTAATAGGATATTCTTTGTTTGATGTATAAGCAAATTAATAATAATCCAGTAGAAAATTTCTATAGTCACAGCTACAGAAAATATGAAATATGTCAGAGACAAGGAGATAAATGCTTGACAAAAAATAAATCAAGAATATCATCCTAACTTAAGCACATAACCAGCTATTAAAGGGTTTGGTTTTGACTGAACATTAATACCTGAAACAGGTCTGGGAACAAGGTTATTGTCTGCTGTATTCATGACGGTTATTTTATAATTCATGTCTCTAAAGCAAATATTTGCAGCTTATTGTGGAATCACGTGTTTCCAAAGGATGTTATAATTTTAAAGGTGAAGATGGCACGTTTTGAATATGAAAAACAAGTCAGATTTTGGAGCTATCCAAAGTGTCTAAAGACTCGTACATTTGGTATATATATCCATATACCTGTATCTCCGCAACAGCTACAGTTTCATATGTTTAAGGAAAACATTAATATTTGAGCAAAATGAATAATTTAAAGCTCATAATGTCACAGGCATTTTCTTTTTCCTCTGGAACCAGATTATTATCTTCTAGAGTGATTTTCCATGTTATTGTTAATATTATTATTTCTTGATGGTTTTTATACATTTTTTTTTTTTATCTGTGTATGCCGACTAAGAGTGGACCTTTGTATAACTTAAATTTTTACTTTGACTGTTAGTGAAATTTACTTCTAAGCACAAGGTATATGTTAAACCTCATATGTTTAAGTTTATGGAAAATTAAGTAAGGCTGCATAAATAACGTGGAGATTTGGTAACTGGATCAAAAGAAAATATTAATAATATAAAAAATAATACGACATTATCTAAACAATTTTTTTCCCAAACTAAGAAAAAGACAAACAAATACAAAGTAAATTTAAGAATAAAATGTTTCATGTCATCTACTTGTTAAAAAAAAAACTAAGGACATCGAAGTATGATTTACAACACTGTCAGAAAAGTCTTCCTCTTACATAGTAACATATTTGCTCATTTCCTTGTTGTTTTCTTACCAAAACCAAGCCTCAGATGAGTAGCTTTCACTGTTCAAAATCATTCTTACATATGTTGATTTTTACTGCAGCTCTAGATTCCCAGGCTTGCCCAGCATCAAGCAGAGCTGTTTGGCACTTAAACAATTCTTGATCTAAAGAGCAAAACAATAAAGATGAGTGCAGGATGAGTGCAAAACAACAAGCTTGATGTGCAGGCAACATTCCTTAGAGGATTTTTAACCTCTCCTCCAATTCATGTTTAATTCTTTCTATAGTGTGGAAGGATATGAATTCGAACAAATAAAACGCTTTATTCCAAGAACAGGTTTGAGAGTGTCTAGGCTATGTTATGAGATGTTTAAGTTTGATGCCTTGCAGGTAGATCTGAGCACTGATCTTGCATCTACTTTGTGATTTTTGACTCCTCTGTTGGTCAAGGATTTGGATTAGTGTCGTTATCAGCATTGAGATTAAATGCACACAGTCACGGTATATGATTGATAGAATTTTTGTGACTTTTTTTGTCTTTTTGTTCCTCACTTTCAGTCACTGAAGAAATAACCATTAAGGATCTTTTGTTTAGGTGTTTCATGTTTGGAAGCAAAATACTGAGTTTCATACAAAGTGGAAAACAAATGTAAACATTGTCCAGTTGATCCAGTTCAGTTTGTCTTTGAAAGCAACGTTCATTTGTTAATGACTTTTGTGGGAACAGAGACTGGCCCATTTTCAAAACAAAATAAATGAAAACATCAATAAAATGTAATTTCTGTGCAACTAATGTTGAGGAGAGGTTCGGAGAGGTTCGGAGAGGAGAGGTTTGGAGAGGTTCAGAGAGGAGAGGTTCGGAGAGGAGAGGTTCAGAGAGGTTCGGAGAGATTCG